>VZTG01003804.1:738185-889259 GCA_013397845.1 Melanocharis versteri
TTTTTTTTTGCATTTACTTTCCTTTCTCAAAAACAAACAAACAAACAAAACCCCATGCAGTATATGTCCTAAGAAATTTAATATTCACCTGAATTCTACTATTACAAAATTTAGCAATTCCTCTACAAAAGAAAACCTACGTTTTTTTCTCTGTGTCATGGTTTAACCCCAGACAGTAACTAAGTACCACAGCTGCTTGCTCACTTCACTGCCACTGTGGGATGGGGGAAAGAAACAGAGAAAGGTAAAGCCCCTGCACCGAGATAAGAAAAGTTTAATAATTGAATACTAAGACTAATAATAACAACTACAGGAAAAAGAGAAAGAGGGATAAAACCCAAGAAGCACGAAGAAAGCACAATGCAATTATTTACCACTCTCTGACCTATGCCCAGCCCATGCCCTCAGCAGTGATCAGCTCCTCCCAGGCAACTCCCCCCAGTTCATGGACCATGATGCTCTGTGGTTTGGAATATCCCTCTGGCCAGTTCAGGTCAGCTGCCCCAACCATTCTCCCTCCCTCCACTTCCTGGGCACCTGCTCTGTGATACTGAAAAGTTCTTGATTTAGGGTAAGCACTGCTCAGCAACAACCAGCACATCAGTGTGTTGCCAACATTATTCTCATACCAAGCCCAAAACACAGCACTGTGCCTGCTACTAGGGAAGAAAATTATCTCTATTCCAGCCAAAACCAGGACACTTTTACATCTCAGATGAAAAGAAATCTTTAATATTTCTCCAAGGAGAAAAGCTCTCCAAGGAAAAAAATATCGCTTCTGAAGAAATATACCTAAGTAAGGGGTGGGGGGGTTGGGTTTGGGATTTTTGGTTTGGTTTGGTTTGGGGGCTTTTGTTTTGTTTTGCTTTGCTTTGTTTTTTGGGTTTTTTTGCTGTTATTTCTTTGATTTGTTGTGGACTTTTTAAGTATGAACTTACTTAAATATCTTAATCCTGAACTTACAGTGTAGGCATAAAGAAAAAGAAAATTTGTTTAATATGCTCATCCCAAATTTGCAGCATCAGAAACCTGAGACTGCTCAGAAAACATTTAATCATCAATTGATCTGACTTTTGATAATTAGAGATTCACCTCTGGAGGAAGACAACTCTTTAAGCAATTCCAGTTCTGTCATTTAACGTGAAGATTAGAGGAAGCTTCTGTTAGATACTTCTCAGAAACAAATCCAAATTCTGCCAGTGCAATTTTCAAAGGGTTCTGAAAACCTGGTTACTCATCTCCCACAAAAAGACAACCTGTGGTCACAAGTAATGTTTCCAGCTGCCTTTGGAAATCCCAACAAAAACTCCCCTAGCTTCATTATCCATTACCCCTGTATGAGGAATAGGATAGAGAATGAAATACAAATAGATGTGGATGGATGAGAATTTAATTTAATAACTACTCAATATAACTTCCCACTGTCTGATGCATTGCTGCATAAGGTGCTATTGATTTGAGGAAAAAGATTATATGGGAGAAAATGTCTGGCACTGTTCCTCCCAAGATTTATTGTTTCTGATAATGAGTAAATACATCTTATGCATGAAAATCTAGCAAGGCTTTTTCTAACCATCTTAATTTTGTCAGCTTCATGGACAAAACCCCTTACAACTTCAGGGATACTGCACACGCAGATAAAATATCTGCATGTACTCAGTCATCCAGTGAAGGCTTCCATGAAGTGCAAGTAATAGCAGATGGGAGAGGCTGACAAGGATCCCTTCATACACTAATTTTCTCATGGTACATATTCTCTTATTTTCTATAAGCAGTATAGAGGTTTTTATATTCCCTTTGAGTCAGGATTAAATCTCACATTAAATAAGGCATTCATTATCTGGTATGGCCAGGTAGCAGTAATTTCTGGGATAGCTATTCCTCAAAGAAAAATGCCTTCTGTCTCAGGACTTGTTCTGCCTTCTAAGGGTTGTCAGGATCAAAAAAACTCATGTATAGCAGTGAGGGGTAGCTCATTTTTAGAGGGATATTAGGTCTGCCAAAACCTTCATCTTCATTGTCCTATTTGAGGTTCTTCTTTATCTACTCTTCCTCTCTATCTTTTAGTTTGAGGTTCTATCTTTATCTGAAAATCATCCTGGGTAACTTCCTGATTCATAAGATAGCTGAGGACGGCATTTCTTCCAGTTCCTTGGGCAATTCTTCAATAAGCTGGCCTGTGTAAAAGCTTCTAATTTACTATTTTCCCTAAGAAAAATTCTGCTTGGGATGGGCTTATCATATAGAAGACTTTACCATTCTTTATTACTTTACCCTTAAATTGCTGCCACCTCTTAGCTGATCTTTTGTAACATGGGTTTAGCACCTTGGATTTAAAATACTGGGAAAAAATAATGATTTCTTTCTGCCACAGTGTCAGAATTGAAACATTAAGAAGCATTCTTCACTGAATTAGCAGATTTCTATGACTGATTCCTACATGCACTAAGGGAATTAGAACAGGTGGCAAGCGGAAAAAGAGCTGAGATTTATCCTCCATACCCATGACATTCCAAACACTCATATGGAGTAGTACCACTGTATACTGAAAGCCACAACTCTTAGCAGTTTTGTTAAAATTACACCTACAACAATTAGGGAATTGTGCCCACTGCTCGGAAAATACAGATGCCTCAACCCTTGTGCAATGCTTTTCTTTGGAAGAAATCTTATCTTTTATATACTTACATATCTATGTAAACAGAGCTCTAACTATAAATATAGATACAGATAGACATAGATGTGGATGTAGATAGATCTATGTATGTGTATATTTAAGAATGAGAACAGGCTGAGGCCCAAATTTCATAGAGCTCAACATCTTTATAAAATATTTTCACTCATAATTCACTGAAACTGGAAAGCCTGTTGAAATTAATAAGAAGGTACTTGAACACTGAGTAAAGTAACCCGAGAACCATTAGCAATTATTATGGAAAGCTCATTAAGAACAAATGAAATGCAAAATAAAACAAAAAAGGGAAAAAAGGAGAGGAGAGGAGAGGAGAGGAGAGATGTTTTAGTCACAGCTCAACAGCTTAACTCGAATTCCCACAAAAACATGGAAAAAATAAAAAATTTATAAGCATCAAGAAGATAATATAGTAACGAGCAGAAAAGCAAAACAATATCTGTTTTTTTCTGCATACAAGACTCACTCTTGCCATGCCCTCTGCTCCCTCCCCACCTTTTAGTGTTTTTCAAAACCAAAACTACATTACTGGTACTTAAATTCAACCCAAACATCTGTTGAAACACAGTTTTGCCACTATTTGAACTGCTTTTTGAGAGACAAAGCATGAAGTAAATTAGTTGGTGCCAAACTCTTTAATACGACAGTGATCATTACAGATCTTGTGTCAAATCTAGTTCCATGTACTAAATGATTCAGTTATTTTTATTGTTTAAGATATGTGCATTTTGAACCTCTGTTCAAGTCAATTGCATCCCCATGAAACCCTCCAGGAATTATTCAAAGTAATTTCCACTAGGCACAAAGTTAAGAGATCTAAGAATCATTATTAACCTGTGTGTAGCAATCATTTTATAAGGATGATGTTTTCCAGATGATGCATGCTTTGACAATTCTAACTGGATAATGGTTTTAGCAAACTGAGGGAGATTTCTAATTTTGTATGAATGAAAATCAATATATATTTCTTTGGATTTACTATGTATAACTGTTATAATTCCCACAGCATTTTGTCAGCTACTGCTCTGGGTCAATTTAAATTAATTCCTAATGTAAGACAAGCACTGTACTACTCCCTGGGGAAACTGAGGTAGAATTTTCCTTATCAGTGTCATTAGGCCAGTGAAAGTTGTGTTTGTTATTTTTCCTTGTATATGACATGTATGACAGTCCAGAATCAGCAGCAACAGCGATCAAGATCACTGATACCCTTCTGCCCTGCACTGTGTCAAGAGGCTCTGGTGCTGAAGCGTGGCAGTTTTGGTAGATGGGGACTGATGTGGTTCTCAGCAGCATCAGATCTGTTGGGTGCAGTTTCTAGAGGTTCTGTAGTCCAAGCATACATGGGCAGGCACGTTATCCACACCTGCATCTCTGGACCATAGTGAAGATGTTCACATGATAACAGCAGACCTAGACAGTCTTTTACTGTCACTTTAGATGGCAGCAATATTTGTGACTAAACCATCTCACTGAGTCCTTTAAACATTTCTTTCATAAAATCTGAGATGCTGTGCTACAGTGTACCTGCTGTTGCTCCAGACACAATTACCAGTCAATCGGAATAATCAGATCTGCAATATAATTTTAAGTGTTTGACTACTGAAAATAGGATCAACCCAAGATGCTTTGGGACTTTTAATTTGCTGAATGTCTTCTCCAAGGACAGGCAGAAAAATGGAGCTTCGAGAGACTTTTGTCTCTTGATATTTCATTTGCATCTTTGTGTGGCCTCTGTCTTCACTGGTTCAAACCCTCCTGGAGTTTTGCCATAACGTTTCTGCTTTCCTCCATCTTTTCGAAGCTATAGCTTTGGTGCAGAAGAGTTTTAATAGCCTGGGTGTAAGACTTCTAGAATACAGACACACCTTAAATAGTCCCAAAAAAATTTAAAAAAAAAAATTTTAAAGACTAGACAAGCTCTGAGGCTCAGAATCCCATTATCATCTTGAAGCTGTTGCCTACATTTCTATGTATCTGATACAAAGTCATTTTAAATATTCTGCCTCACCTAAGTACAATCTGGGCTGCTGGCACAAGACTTCTTTTTCATCAGCCACGTATCTCATTTAAAACACCTCATTTTCCTTCCTGGTTCAGCTCAGTACTCAAGACATATTTTATACTTCCATTTTATCAGCTCTTGGAGTTTTTAACTCCAACTGCTCTGAGACTGATGGGGACGTGCTTGGCACATTTACATAGGTGTAGCATTACAGACAAACAACTAACTATGCATCCCCAAAATTTTTAGCTATGTATCTGCATCCTACTTTTTTTTAGAAAGAAAATATCTGCATTTGCTTGTTTACACAGCACAGAAGTGGTTATTATTCTCATGTGGTAAAAAATCATTGTATTATGCCAAACCACTTGAAATAACAAATAAAACACTGATGGATAAAGCCTCACTCCTTGAAATCACTTTTTATGAGATTATTTTGCAAATGACTTACCAAATCTGGTGATGCATCTGTAAAGAATAGATCAGGTTAACTGCACTGCTGTCCTTATTGTCCAAAGATTAATTCTTTAGTTCCCCATATTGGGAAACAGATTTCAAAAGCCCTGGAGACAGACCTAGAATGATTTTGCTGAGATATCTTTCACCTTAGTCTGAAAAGGAAGGAGAAACTGAATCAAAGTAGACTCACTATTTCCTTAACACAAGAGAGCATATTGGAGAGTGGTTATTTTTCAGAGGGGAAACCTTATGACAATTATGTCAGGGTCATACTATTTTATGGACGTAGAGGGAATGCTGAGCAGTGAAATCCTTGTCATTCTTAACAGATAACAGACTATGAAAATCACATTATAAACCCACTTGTTATCTTTAATGGAGAATCTGTTTTACCAAAGGTAGTGAAAAGCAGAAGAAAAACTCAACAATACAACAACATGCTAATTCCTCAGGTGATACAATTAAAAGTTTTGGAAAACAAAAGCTCCATCAGTAAATGGGAAACTCATTGACATTAAGGAATGATTTGTGTTGTATGTTGAGTTTTGATGACTTTGTCTGCAAAAACTGTTTTCCTCGTAACCCAGAATGCCTGACTATTTGAATATTCTTCTTTGGGCATGAGCTGAGGAGCACAGCCATGCTTATTCTGGTTCTTTGTTCCGCGCAAAGTCTTCTCTTGCTTACTTGCACGTTTCATTTTTTATGCATAAGGAAAAGCCAGAACATAAACATTGCACTGACAGTTGTACATTATGTCAACATTTTTATATATTTTTCTATGATACCATGAATATGCATTTGTTTATGTTAATACATATAGCATCTCTCGAAAGCTTTAGGAGATATATGACAACTACGAGTCAGAATATAAATACATATGAAAAAGAACCCCAGAAAATAACTACTCTTGCGGGTCATACATTCATAGTAATCACTCTGAGAAAATCATAAAAATAACTCTTCTCAGTACTTGTAGGCTAAAAGCAGCACCCTACATTTAAATTTAAACAAGACACTCCAAATATTTCCTTCAGAGTGTGTGTTATAGTACCAATGTAATCAAATGCCACAGTTTCGACCTGAACAATCTTCTAGAAGTGCCCAGAGGATTTTCAGGGTCGTACCACACCCACACAGATTTTTTGATCTCGCATCAGTGGATCCCTAGTAAAGGACAATGCCAGCAGGTTAGGATTCCTACAGCTTTAAAAAGAGCAAGAAACAACCCAGGAGCAGACACTGAAGAGTGACTGAATATGAGTACATTTCTTCTCTCCACATCACTGCCCAAGTAGCTATCTTGTAACCTTTCACTCTTCTTCTTGGCTCCTCTCCATGGAATTACAAAATTGCCCTTTGGCATGTGATCAGACACACCAGGGTGATCTTCATCTTCATGCTCTGACACAGACACAGGTTTTAGAAATGTGCTCAGTGGTTGTGTCACCAATGGAAACTGGTTTTTGTACCAAAGTTGCAACACACTCAGCAAGTACTTGAGTTGCTAAAATATCCTCTCTTTTAAAAAATAAAACTTGAAAATGTTAGTGTTCCCTATATTCTAATCCGTGACAATTAACCTATACATGGGGCGTATTTCCAGTTGTAAGGTAAAGTAGCAGTCCTTCAAAGAGGCATCAAAACAACCATAGGCTAATGAGATTTTACAAGAACCACCTGCTGGTTGCTTTCAATTAGATAAAATGCCCTGGCTGGAAGTGAGGAAACCCATTTTCATTATTTTTCGAAAGAGTTGCACAGCAGAAAGTGGTAAGAGGAAAAGAAATGAGGAACTTATAGAACAGTCTGAGCTTTCCAGCTCCACTTGCCTCCTCCTCGTTTCTATTTGCGGAAAAACAAACAAACAAACAAATCCAACAAACAAACAAAAACAATGATGGCAACACTGAGTGTCCAAAGACACTGAGGAAAAACACAGAGAAAGCTTCATAAATATCTGATATTGTCAGTTCACTGACACCCCAAGACAAATTTTAAGACCAATTTCTTTGAGCTGGATGAAACATTTTATTCAATTTGAGAGGAAATGTTTTCCTTTGCATTTCTGTTATAATTTCTTAGATGAAAAATAAAAATATATATTTTTTAAAAAGCAATAGGCTATTTTAAATAACGTAGTTATTGCATTTCAAACTTTTTTCTGAATTCAGATTTCAGAATATTTCTTGGGAGGAAGGATGTGATCAGGAAGTACAGTTTGACAAAACCTGACATAATAGTCAGATGTACTTTTTAAACATTTGTTTACTCAAGAAACCATGGGCCAAAATGTACTCTGCCGTCCCATTGACACCTGGGCTTTCTAGTATAATGTCAGAAATTACTTTGGACGCTTCTATGTTTAGAAAGCTGATATAAATCAGAAGGCAAAGTACCCAATACAGTCCCCTATGGATGGAAGAAGAGCACGGAGCAGAAGCATGACAGATTCCTTCTCTTTTATATTTATTTTATAAGAATTTCATACTTGCAGGTTCCAGAGAAAAAATTGAAAGAGCTAAACTAAAGAGCCGGCACTCATTACATTTCCTCCCACCACATATCAAGGTGTAAAGGACATCGACAGCAGAATCTGTGAGACTGAGAGGTTATTTATAGGGATGTAAGACCTTCAGATTGGAAAAAAACCTTCAAGTTAGATTCTCTCTTCTCATGTGAACGTTTCATTTCTAGTTTTACACCACTGAATTTTTTGAAGCATTGTGGAGGACTTAGAGACTAGTGTATAGCACCATGGGAGATGCCTCCTGAAAACTGCTTTGGAAGCCTTTACTGTGGATGTGGTTTTCCATGGAGTCTGAGTATTTATATAATTCTATTACCTCTGTTAGCAACAGCATTTTTAGATAACGTGTCTCTTAAAAATACTTTCTACACGTTCCACCTGACATCTAAATGCTGATCTTTATTTTGTTCACCATTTTTGCACAGTTGAAAAAAGGTATAAAATATTTTCCATTATTCCTGTTCTACATGAACAAATGATCTTTTAATGCATTAAAAAATAATCAGTGGGTGCCACCCAATTCTACAAAAGAGGAAGATTCCTTTCAGAAGAAGACAGAAAACACAAATTAAACAACTTCCTCTCTGGCTGGCATTTGGGATGGGAAAAAGAAAACCAAGGTATACAGAAAAGAGCAAGTCCCTTAACAATGAAAGACCTGCCTTCCAATAAAGAAAAAAAATTAAATTAAAAAAAAATACAAGAAAAACAAATTGAGCACCTTTGCCTCCCTAGGTGTTTGTGATGAATTACCTTAGCTGAAGGAAGGTTTTAAGGGCCTCTGGTTCCAATCAAAAGCCAAAGAACCTTGCGAGGGGAAGAAGCCTTGTCCCTGTGAGAAGTGGAAAAGTGCTTACAAAAGGATTCTTACTTCCCTCAACTGAAAAAAGGTCAGATCCATTGGTGATTGATAGAACTTAATGCACTGTCACACTTCTTGAAGTTTCAACAGCTGTATACCCTGAAGATATTGTTTAAAAAGATGCATTCCAAACCTGAGTCACAGGCAGAATACAATTTAAAAATCTGCCGTGGCACTAAAAATATAAAAGCTCACGCTTTAGAGAGTACATCGTCCAGAACCATGGCTTTATTACAGACAGCTGTGGCAACCAGTCCTTGCCTGCAGAGGAGAAAGAGAGAGAGAGATAATGCATCATCTAGAGGCTGATACACTGCATGGAGTTCCAAGTTAATTCAAATAAGCCAAGCAGACCACCAAAAAAAAAAAAAAAAAGTTATGCAAAAGCAGGCTGAAAACCAAAAGGTGAAAAATCTTGGTTTTTCATAACATGTCATATGCAAATGAATTAAAAAATTAAGAAAATTAAGCTGTGAGTGAGTTTTGGTTTTCAACATTTAAAAGCAAGAAAGGATTAGTTTTCAATATAAGGCAGTAAGAAGTCTTATTTATCATCATTTGTAGTTCATTAGTCAGAAAAGGTCAGATTATGTTCCAAAAGCAGAAATTTACTCATGGTCACACTAGTCTCAGATCAATCCATGGAGAGGACTGTGTGCATTAAAGCTCACTTCCCCCTGCTTTGTAGGATGATCATTTTCTTCTGACTCAGCTCAGCAGCCTACAACTGACCTTTTTCTCCATCTCTCTTAGCTTCCCAGCCTGGCAAGAGGGCTTGGTCAGCAGCGCTCCTTGGGCTACATTTCCCGCTTACTGCCGAGTCTCCCCCACAGCTGCAACTTTTGAAATATATTATATATTTATGAATAGATATATGAATATGATCTATATTTTATATATATTATATATATATATGTATATATATAAAAGCCGCCTCCTTCTGAAAAAGTAGTTTGCTTCAGGCATAGACAGTTCTTGCCAAACAACCCTGTACATTCACATTAAACATTACTTATCTTTAAATCAGAGGGTTCTTTCTGGGGAGGGAGAAAACTGCAATTTCTCCCCCTTGCCCATTTTTCCCACTCATGCACACAATATTTAGAAAGTAAAATCAAATTTTGTTTCCATTTACACTATTTCAGAAATGCCTAATCCAAGCTGCAGTCTAGCCCAAGAGAAATAAGAACAGTATTTTATTTGTGACAAGGCCGGCCAACAGGTCTAGCTTTTAAATATCATATTTAAGCTCTTCCTACATGAAGTTTTCCTAATGAATCATCTTATTGTTGTGTTAACTTCCAGCACTGCCTACCAAGACGAGAGCAGGTAGCGTATCCAGAGCTGCTGCAGCAGGCTGATTGAGAATCATTAGTGAGACAAAAGGGCAGATGACAGACATTAATATAAGGAAAAATTACCTCATGCCATGCCCAGGAAGAGTTATAATTGAGTTGTTTCTAGATGGGAAAAGAAACCACTTGTAGAAGGGATGCCTGCTGATACCATTCATTGGCTGCCAAGAGAACTGGAACATCACCGTGCATTGCAGCTCCCAGCGCCAAGGTAGCCTTGTTACTTTGCCTCTGGAAGACCATGACTTTGTCATGACTGGTCCCCAGGGCCACCACAACACCTGCAGAGAGTCAGTCCTTACCCTCTAATGTTGATTCTTGCCTACATGGACTATCAGTGGATGAAGAACAACTTGGTGGGGGTCACCTTGCTCCACAGGCTCTAAGTGGATCTGTGGCCTCTACGACTTTCTGACCCCTTGCTCATACCTGTGTATAAGCCTGCTGTGTCCCTGGGATGTGAATGGGAGGTCCTCCCAACCCTCTCGGGTCACCCTGTGTGAGGGACAACAGCAACCTCAAGGAGAAACAGCTTTGGAGAGAGAGTGTGAGAGAAGAGGTTCCTCTGTCCTATCAAATTTGCAAATAGCTTGGAAAACAGTCCTAGTCTACTGACATCCCTGAGGTCTTCTCAAACCTGTTTTTTCATCTATGAACACACCTACAAAAGAAGGGAGCAACACTTTGTAACAACTCTATGCAGAAACTCAAAAATGCTGTGTGGACTGGAGCACATCCACAGCACCGTGTCTACTCCCAGATGTTCCCAGACAGGGACACACCAGGACTGAAAGACCTGTTCTTGCTTTGCAGCCATGGCAGGACAGAGCAACCTTAATGCTGTCACGAGAAGCTGGGGAGAAAGGGAAATCTTTCATCCTGCCAGTGACAGCACCTACAATCCTGCGCTGCCTATTTTTTATTCTATTGATTCAAGAAGAATTTGGCCTGCAACTCTTCAAAACTTATTCTTTGTAAGATATGGCTCTTGGCTTTGTTAATTACTGCTGTTGTTTAGAATTCACATGGCTTTTTATTTCTTTTGAATGAGAGCTTATGAAAAGGTGTGTATCACTAGGTGCGGTCTTGGGGTATTTTTTCCTACATATTTCTGATATATCAGCTATTTATTTTACCCTGCTAGATCTTGATTCTTTCATTCCTTGTATCATCTGTGTTTTGCTTTCTTCTGCCGTATTGTATACTCAGAGTTGTCAGAAGATGCGTGTCAATCCTCAAACCTAGACCCAGGTGCTGTATATACGGATCAAGCCAAAATATTCCAAACATACACACCCAAATTAATTCTATTTTTCTCTTCCTTTTTTTTTTTTTTTTTCTGGACAGAATCATTAATATAAAAATGTTGCAAAAATGTTATCCTTAGGTCTCTTTCCTATCTCATGCTACAGACAACTTAATTATGTAATATAGACATGTATTATGTTACAATTAGTGTTATATATAATGTTATATAAAGTACATATATCATGTTACAATTATTTCATCTGAAAATATATTGTACTGCATAATACAGACACTGTAAAGTAGGAAATGTGGGTGGTCTCTATTCAAACAGGAGGATATCATGGGTGCCAAGCGGGCCACTCATTCATCTCAGAAAACATTTTTCTGAGCAGTCAATTATAGTGGCAAAAGGTTCAGTGGTAAGTGAAAGAGTGAGCAAACTCACAATGTTGGTTCAGGGGATGTAAACTTCTTGTTTGTCTTTCAGCTGCAACAATGAGAAGCAGTAATCCTAAAATATAATTTTCCACTTGGATCCGAGGATGTCAACTGCATTATACAACAAGCTACATAACTGTATTAGTTCATAATATAAACTATAACTTTGTATACTCAAATCAAGTACCTGAATAGGCAAAAGCTACGAAAAAATATCCTTCTACATGTTAGTGGAGACTATTTCTTCTTCTGTATGCGGCACAGTACAACTTGGAGTGAACTCACCAAACTCTTACACTCCTGCTCTTATTACAACAGTCTGTGTATATCAGACCTGTATTGTCAGGATCATTTCACATGTCACTGAAATGCTGAAGAAAAGCAAACCCTTAACAAAGCAATTTATTAGCTGTAAACAGGCAAGTATGAGACTCCAGGGAGACAAAAGCAAAAGGTGAAACTATGACCCTGAAACTCTGCTTAAATGAATTCACAGTAAATTGCCTCATTTCTCCCTTCTTCCATAGCATGAACGCAGCAAGTTTCAGTGTTTTCCACAGTTCAGTTCCCCCATCTGAATATACAGACAGACAGCACACACACCCAGGCCAGAGTCAGCATGCCTGATATGTCCACGGTCCAGGGAAAACCACATGGATTGAATACCAGAGCAGAAACTCGGCATAAGTCACTCAGTTCAAGCCAGACAGTTCTCAAAAAAAGGACCCTCCCTGTAGTTTCCTGTAAGACTGCACCTCAGCTGAACCTTTTGTGAGTACTGAATGCTCTAGAAGCAAGAAAACACCCTTTGCTCCACAGCTTGAGCCAGGTGGTGCTGAGATATCCACAGAGTGGATCCCATCATGTCAGAGGATGGTCATCCCATCATCCTCTCCATTAAGGCTACAAACAGCACTAATCCACAGTGTCAACCCACGACCACGCAGAAGTACTGGCGTCATCTGCAGTACACCTAAATCAGGATTCTTTTTCATAATGCAATGTCTCTCTCCTAACCTCTTTCATACCTGTGGTAGGCAAGATTTCAGAAACTTGTGTATGTGACAAAAATACACCAAGGAAAAGGAAACGAATACGAAAAGCCATGCTTAGATCTTAATTCTTTCAAAAACCTTCTGAAGTCTGCAATTTCAACAACAGGGAAAGAATCTAACAGTCAAAGGCAATCATTGCTCCAATCAGCTGTCTTATCAGGCTACTAGATGTGCAATTATTACATCTGCTCAAAGATTTCTTTAACTTTTAATTTATATATAAGACCATAAAAGATAAAAGATTGGCAGCATTGGAAATGGAAAGCCTCTAACTTATCCAAAAAAGGCAAACTGCTTTTACGAGAGGAAGGAGTGTTGGAATGCTCCTCCTTCACACTTCTGATGTGCCTCAGCTTGTGAAACAGGTGCCACTGCTAAGTTGAGTAAAATGTAAAATAATAAAAAATAAATACAAGAGGGCATGAAAATTTAAGTTTTACAAGTGCCTTTGTGTATTTTTAATTAGATCCCTTTGGAAGCCAACTGTTACTGAGATAGCCAAATTACTCTGAGAAAACCTGGCTAAATTACCAGTGAAATAGGGCAGGAGTATGAAAAAATAGGATTGCTCCTGTGAATAGTTATTTAACTGAAAAAGATTTGGAGTGCTCATCTTTTCCTGTTTCTGAATAGGATAATATTCTGCGAACAAACAGCTCACACGAACAGCATGAACATAGATGGACAGAATGGAGCAGACATTGGAAGCAAGGCAGACCAACAGTGTGCGTCAGAAGTGAGAACGGACCCAAGGGGAGTTTCCACTTTCGACAAGCAAGTTTTTAGGAAATTTATAGAAAAGTCAAAATACCTGGACTCTGAACTTCTTGGTGCAGCTTTCAAATACCACCATAACTCACAGAGTGTTTCATTCTGACTGCACAGACAAACTAAAGCCACCTGTCTGCCACGAGAAATGGCTGATCAAAAGTATCAGTCAGTAACATATGTAGCCTGTCTATAATATGTCCCTCAGTTCCTTGCAGCACCTCCTGGGACTCCTAGTCCTTGGCACAGAGAAAGAAATTAATATGACTTGCTTCTAAGTGATATTTATGAATTTTCTGACAACAGAGTACTCTTTTCCTGCATGCATTCCTTCCCCAAATCCTCAATCTTCTATGCATATTGTTAATTCATTTAGGGTAACATTTCAGATTTAAAATAGGACTAGAGAAACATTTTTTTTCTGAACCTTGACCTTTTCCAGCATACAAAATTCTCCATCAGAATGGCACATGGGACTCCAAGGAGCCCCAAAAATTTCTTTTCAGTGAGGCATTGCAAATGGTAACAGTAAATATATCTTTGTGAAGTCACATTATCTATGAATTTATTAACAGGAAATCACTTGCAAGGCAAAACTAAGAAAAGAAACAAAAGTCTGATCATAAAAAACCAGGTACTTACTCTGAGAGATTATGGTAAATAGATAAAAATAATAATGAGCGGATGCAGATGAAAGCAAAGGCAGTTCACACCTACCATCTTAAATTTATCTCCAGAGGCTCTTTGAAACAGAAACAGCAGAGACATAACAGTTTTCCCCTTCCTTTCCTCTGCAAGGCAAAGGTGAACTTAATGTCTTTGGAAATTTGTGTAATTAAGACAATTCCCTAGACCATCAGCTGAGTGGGGAGGAGACACAGTGTGTAACAATCTGCCACACGCTTAGGAAGCTTTAGACAAAAACAGTGGATGCGTATTTTGAAAGACAATGAACACAGCAGTTCACTTGCACAGCAATATTGGTTTGTTGCCGAGAAGGAGGGTTCTATGGTGTTATTTGCTGCTGTATATCATCCAATAAGATATTGTAATCCAGAGTTGATGATTCTTCTAAATGCTAGTGTCCAAGCTCCATGCTGGTGTGCTAGCTTCATACCAAAGCCTCAGCAGAGACTTTCAAGAACAAACAATCAGAAAGATAGATTCCGAACTTTGCAGTTAGGAAAGATGTGCAAAAACTTGATTTCCAAAATGCTGAGAACACAATTGCCTACAGAAATGTTTGCAAATGTAAAGTTAGCAGAGTCATCCTTTCCTATCAGGCGTTAAGTATCTTTTGATTTATTTGTTTTTCCTCAGCATGTTCTTCTTGTTGCCTCTAACCTTAAGTGATTTTGACAAAGCTGCACTTGACCATAAGATATTCTAAGACCCCTCGTGCAATTAGCAGAGCAGTTATGAAGCTAGACCAAAAATCCACCAGTATAACCCATGAACTCTTAAAACAATTAATGTAATTCATTGTCCAGTGAGAATCAAATAAAGACAAGACACAAAGGATTTCTATAATGTTAGATTGTACAAGGTCTAGGGGGAAGTCAGAGTCAACGACAGAATGAAAACCTCTTTCCAGTCAATGAAGAACAGAATCCTCTTGGATTCCTCATATAGTTTCCATTCCTAACACAAGATGATGTAATAAATTCTACCCAAGAAAACAGGGGGGAAAAAATAAACCCAAGGAGATTCTTTCTCTATAGGGGGAAAAATCAGTGTGAGGAGGTACCCAGGTTTGTGTCCAGAAGGCAAACACAGTTTTTGTAATTGGATCCTTTTTCTTGGGGCAAGGGTCTCATCCAGCTGGGCTCACCATTCTGCAGCAATCACAGAGGAATACTGTGCTTCCATTCAGTATGACATTTCCTCTGTGTATGACTTATTAGCATGAAGTTTCAGCCTAGAGCTAAAAATAGAAACTTAGACTCTACTAAGCACCATCTTCCAGCTAAGCAGGAGTATTTTAGAGCCTTTTAGCTATAAGTAGATCTGATTTTTACTAAAGAACGAGAGTACAAGAGGATCAAATCTAATTGCAGTAGACTGGGTGACATTACTTGAATCCTTTTTTCCCGGTACATTTCAGTAACGTACTAAGCATTTGCAGAATCCCATCAAAATCAAAACAAATCAGCAGTGGAAGGAGAGTTGACTTCTAGAAAAAAAATTTAGTCAGAGTTTTTAATTGGCATTTTAATTCTGTCCGAAGCTTCTTTCTAGATGTTTCACAGATATTGGTATAGCTAAAATAAATGGCAAAAAAATATAATCAAGTAACTTCAGAAAAAAAACCCACCAAATTGTTCATCTTTCAAAATGTAAAGGACAAAATAATGTATTCAAAAATATTAGTTCCAGGAAACTGTAAAATCAACCATACGAAAAGAACTCCATCAGAAAAACAGCTAATAAAATTGCTGTGATATATTAACTTATAAGGGAGGATATTTTTATCATTTTCTGAGTGGCTATTCATAAATTGCGTGGAAATACAGTGAAAGAACTGTTGTGATTGCAAAAAACTACAGTAAAATGGAACACAAACATTTTACTTACTTGTAAATGCTGAAAAATTAGAACTAGCTGCGTTGCTGCTTGTGCCCTCCAAACGAGTTAAGTGACCTGGAGGTGTAAAGGGAGCTGACCTCTCAGCGCTGGCCATTTCAGTGGCCACGTGCTATAAGCAGATGGTGTTTCTCGCCGTGTAAAATAAAACCCAGGGACCTGCTGGGTACAGGTGCCGCGCTGCCAGGCTGTAGTAGTGTCATCCCAGGACACACGGGACTCATTGCCCAGACACAGAACTTCCCTGCCAAGACAGGATGGCAAAGGCAGCTGGGAGCCTCGGCCAACTCCATCAGGTCCCGCCAGTTTCTTACTGAAAAGTGCTCATATTATTCCATGCTATTTTTCTATCAGTTCACCAAGTCACCGATTTCAAACAGATCTTTGCTGTGCCTTTCCATGCCTCATCTCGACAACAGAGATTCCGGCATGGGGACAATTCTTGCTTGGCCTGCAGTGATCCCTTATGCAAAAAATGTCACCCCACCACACTCCTTCATTCAGTTTGAAGGATGCTCTCATTCGAAACAGAGTCTACACATTCTTTTGTGTCTCTGTATGAGATCTTTTGAGATATTTGTATCCCTGTACTTCCCGCGTGACTTTCCCTTTTGTTCATAATACAGGTTCATGAGAAGTAATTCCAATTCTTTTTATTTTCAGATTTGTAAAAGATGCCTTCTAAAATCACTTTTGTAATGGTGAAATTTTTCAACTGCCAATTTGTTTCCTCAGAATAGGGTACAGTTCAAATTTCAACATGTTACATATTGCCATCTTTATTTTTACACTGATGTTCTCAAATACTCAGATTTTACTGAACCTGAAAAGTGTTGCTCTGCTCTTAACTCTCTGAGCTGTTAACCCACACAAGAGTTTCTCATCTCTATCACAGAAATTATGCCTTCTCAATGGTACATTTTTCACTTGTTTCCAGTCCATATTTGCATCTTCTCACTTGCCTTCAATAAACATGAGGAGCAGCCAACTCCCCAGCCTTTTTTATCTCCTTCTTTAGGTACCTCTCTTTTCAGCAGATATGAACTTGACCAGCAAAATCTGGGTGGTGCAGCCTATGTGATATATCCCTTTTCTGCTTATTTCCATTCTGCTACTTGAAAACAGGTAATGCACTATCCAGTTTCATGTCTAATTGGAAAAACAAAAATGAGAGGATAATTTCCTCTTTCTGCTTTCCTCTAGTAACCAAGCCTGCATATTTGTTGCTGATGTAAATATGATACCTTGTTATTAATTTACAATTTAGCAAGCACATAACTTCATTCTATATTCTCAGGCACCGGCTCCTTGCTCTTCAAAATCAATACTTTACAGAATTGATGAAATAAGCTTCTATTAGCCTTTGATATTCCAATCATTTTGCTGTAATTTCCTCTAGTATGAATTAAATGAAACCACACCCATCCACATGACCTATCTCCCCTGCTTCTTTGACCCCTATTGATATTGCTATTGAAACTGCCTCATCTGATATTCAACAGAAAGGAGTGGCCCTAATGTCCTCACTTTCTCTGGTATCACTCTTCACTGGAAATGGTACATCTACCTTTGAATGTTTTTGAGGCAGAATTTTCCAAAGGATAATACAAGGAGGTCAGGCACTGCAGTGTGTGCTCTCCACTTCAGCACTTCTGTGGGAACATGATCAAATCTGGGAGAGATGTCAGTCCTTATTTTCACTATGGCCCTCTCTTTATTTTCGGTTATCTGAAATTATTTAAAAAATCTGAGGTTACATTCCCAAGAATTTTATTATTGCCACTATATTTTATTACAGTTTGGTGCAGCTACCAGAAGTGGGCATTGCAGCGATTCACCTTTTTCACTAAGGTATTTTATCCTGAATTTCAATGCAATTTTCTACAAAATATATTTCCTGTAGAATTTCATGCACTTTCTATGCACCATTTCTTCTTGAATGCACTTGAATTCCTTAAATTCTGAGAAAAGAGCTCCCTTCTCTTGTATCTGGTCTGTATCCAATTGAGACAAAAGACATTGCAGAAAAGTAGAATGACTGAAGAGAAAACAGTACAAGGTATATTTCCTTTTCTTTCTTTTCTTTTAAGAATGGTTTGTCTTCAACAGTTTTCCTTAAACCCAGAATGGCTCCATCTTCTTGAAGAAGATCTCCTTCAATTTCAGTGGCACCACAGCATTCATCTTTTTGAACTTAAGCCTGGTGGTTTCTAGAAGCTTGGACCATCACATGAATTTTGACAGGTTTTAGGAAATTCTAGTTACAGTAGACAGGAGAATTGAAACAGTTTCATCTCAGGTGAAAAATGAGGATGTTTAAATCGTAGGCTTTGAAAGTACCACATGGGGAAATCTCCAGATATACTTGATTTGACATCTCAATAAGAGAGAACAAGGCATTGCGATGTAAAATGAAGCACATGAAAGAAGGTCAGCACTGCTACCTTTCAATTAAACTTGTGCTTCAGAAAGGCTGAGGTGAAGGACCTCAAGGCCTCTCATATCAACATTTGATGCTGAACTGAGTGTCCATATTGAAGTTTGATCTTAGAAAAGAAATAACTGGATGTTGTCGTGTAACACATGACTGATACTACAGATTAAAAAAATAATAAAGGGTCTGATTCACTATTGATTTTTCGCCTTTTAGGCTATATTCTGAGCTGGTGCAAATCAGCTTAGCCTACTGATGTCAGTGGAGTTCTGCCTTTAATAACCTGCTGCAAGGTCCACACTGAGCAATGGCTTACATTTATGAAAAAGAAAAATTACTAGAAATTAAAGCAAATGAAACTTCAGCACCTCTCATTCCACCAAAACCAGAAGGAAACATTTGTTTGTCTTGTGAGAGAAAAGGCTCCCTGCTTTCACCGATGGGTGGAGCAAGGATTGCCATTTCTGCCACAGGCTAAATTAGCAGTGAATCAAACACTTATTTAAAGAGATTTTCCACAGCTATTTTGATTCGGAAGATTTGCCATGGGAGGATATAAGGGCTGTAATAGCTTTTTTAGCAGTGCTCAGTGCAGCAAATACTCTGTAGCAGAAGGTGCTGAACCCCAAGTGGTTTCCCTCATTTTCCAGGAATATCACAGCCTTACCCACCCTTGTCTGTGACTACAACGCAAGCAAATTGGTTCAATACTTGGCTTCCTATTTCATCACACACCAGAAATCTGTGCATAAAATTCAAGTTTTTAATGAATTGCTTGGAAAAGTAAAGAGGGGGAAATGCACATATGAATATTTCACTGATATAAACAGGTATTTTCAAAATTTGCTTACATTTATTTGATATCTGACTTCCAAAGCATGCCAGTTGACTTTTCATTGACACATGAACACATATTCCCACACACATGTGCACCCCACATACACAAACATAAATCGCTGAGACTCGTTTAATGTGATTTATAGATACCTCACTGTAATTTCTTTATTGAAAATCAGAAGAGGAAATGTCCGCCATGCAAGAACTAACTAAAAAATTGGTGAACTGTAGGTAAGAAGTAAAAACTCCTTTTTATGTCTTATGAGAATATGTAAGAGAAATAGTAAATTTCAGATGGATGGTATGTCTCTGCTTCAGGGGAACACATGACTACAGAAAGCGAGATTATGGACCACTATTGAAATGAACTCACATTTTTAGTGAAAGAAGATTATTCCATTTATAGCTGCTGTTGATTACATTTTTTGCTACGGAATATAATGAAAAGTTGTGTATTCAAAAAAGTTGCTACATATAGTATTACAGAATACAAATTAATATAATATATAATGTATTGATACACTATAATATAATTGCTCCTTTAAATAACACTGCTTCTCTTATCAGAAAACACCAGTTTAAAAATTAAATTTCAGACAAAAAAGCTGGTGTATTTTTGAGCTTACGGCAGTTTTAAAAGCAAAAGGTTGGTTTTGATGTTTCGATAAGAAAGGTCTTCCTTTTCTGCTGACAAGTAGTCCCTGTTCTCAGCACAGTTTTCCATGGGGAAAGTCAGATCTAGGAAAAGATATATCTGAGACTGGCATTTCATGTCCTAGTTCACCGCAGGTAATCATGAGTATTCGTTGCAATCAGAGATATCACCATCATGACATGACACATCATGACCTACAATGTGATACCTTATAACGGGATGTAGAGGAAGCTTGATTTGATAGACATTTTTCATCTGCTAATGACAAATTAGGGGCACTTCTGAATTATTCATCTGCAATTCCTGCATATGCTTAACTCAATTCGACTTTGATGCCATGTAAGTTTCAAACTCCCTGCAAGTGAGCTTTTCGCTTTTTTATGTAACTAACATCAGAGAAATGAAGTAATAAAAATCTACTGAAATCAAGAAAAGTTTCAATTTCATAACTGTTTGCAATGCTAGCTAAGCAGACCAGATTCAGAGCAATGACTTACCAGATTTCCTTAAAGAAAGTTTAAAAAAAAAGAAAAAACAGAGCAGCATTTCACAGTTGTTTGTTTACTCTGCTAACTTGCATGTAATTACATTATGTATAGATGCTCCAATGAAAATATATGACTTCCAATGAAGTTGTACAGGTTGCTATTTACCGTATTCATTCACGCTGATAGATGCAGAAAATATAATGGATTTAAGGGAAGACAAATGCCTGTTTAATAAAACAAACTGATTACCACAGGAGTCAATATATTTTTATATTGATGGGTTCATTAGCACTGGAACATTCTATTTAAAAACCAATCAACGTACCTTCATACCGGGATTAAAAATCAGCTTTGTTAGAGCAGCTCAGCGATAGGAATCAATACAGCCTCTGGTTCTGTAAATCTTCTACGACAGACAGATCTTTCCTTCTCTCAAGACTGCCTGAAAGGTGCAGTCATCCGCACCAGCTCAGCTAAAGGGGTTTCTGAGTGCTCTGAGCCATTACCCTCTGTAAGGGTGAGATTCATCACTACCTAGCCAAAAAAATTATCTGAATAAAATCTATATCTAGGCTAATGAAATCTAGGCTCTGCTAACAATGGAGAGGGACAGAATTCTCCAGAGAGTGCCTTGTTACTCCCACGGTTGACATAGCTTAGAAGAATCTAAACTGCCATCTTAGAGCTTCTACCTTTCTCCGAGGTTGTGGACTTGTCCTAATTGTCCAGTGTCTGCTTTTTGGGGGGCACTGGGCATAGTCTTTCCTGTTTGATGTGCTGGTTACAGTACTGTGGAGATGCATTTTGTGAACATGAGTTGAAAAGAGTTCAGGAGGAAGGACATTTTGCCTACGAATGTAGTCAAAAAGTGGACGAGGTTGCCAAGAGATGTCATTTAATCTCCAGCCTTAGGTATTTTCAAGGCCTGACTCTATAATCCCCGAGGTAACCCAACCTGACCTAATAGCTGACCCTGCTGTGGGAGGCAGTTGATCTAAAGACTTCCTGAGGTCCATTCCAACAGGAATTATCCCTTGGTTCTATGGCGTTTATCCATTATTGTCTTTCTACTGAGCTGACTCTCCTGATGGCACTTCAGGGAGTTGAGAGTGAACATGAAGTTCAGTCAACTCAGTTGGAGTTTTGCCTTTAACTGCATTTCAGAAGTGTCAAAAATTTCATACCAGTGCCTGCTGAGGAGGGTGTGGTGGCCTTCTGGAGACTTTGGGCTTATTAACAAAACAGAGATAAACCACAATTGGATTTAACTCACTTTCTTTCTCAGTCCATCTTTAAGAAGTATCCTCAGCTTCAGAAGCCTACAGATGTTCTGTGATGAGCCCCACAAGAAAATACAGAACTATGAAATCCAATTACAATTTCTTCAAATGACTGTCAGTTTTTTGAGAGTACATTTCTTTGGTTATTTTATCCTAAATTCTAGATTCTGCTTGACTGCCAACAGCTACAGGAGAGGACAAAACTCATTTAATAACTTTTCTCTTTCAGTCCAGTTGTCAGAAGAAACAGCAGCCCCTGTGTTGCCTTAATGCATGTTAGGTCTTGGACACCTGGAAGGGAGAGGGCAGAATGTGGGACAAAGGACAGTGGGATGCACTGGAAAGATAATGCAGCTGGGGTCTAGATATCGGAACAGTGCTGTTCCCTCTCTAGGGGTTTCAGCATCAGCACCACTAGCAGCAATGGCTCTGGGGATGCTGGCATGCTGGTGACATGGCACAGCAGCTTTCCGGGAAGTGGGGTGCCCAAGCCAGGGGCTGCTGCAGGCCCCAGGAGTACACCAGCAAATCTGCATGCTTGAAAAGGCAGAACAACTTGAAAGAAAACACAAGGATCTAAGAGGCAGAATCACTTTAGCAAGATTAAAAAACGATAAGGCATTTATATGAATAAGAACATATAATTATGCTAACTAGGCTAAAAATTATAGGGCCAACAGTCTTTATTTCAGACATAAGATGATCACCAGCTGGGGACAGACAGAAATTGCATCTCGTGGTAAAATATTACACAATCAGGTGCATTGTGTGGGTATTTTACCTTCCTGTGAAACATCTGGTGTGAGCCACTGTCAGAGACAGGATGTCAGACTGGACCATTTATCTCTTCTGGTGCATAATTCTTATGCTTCTTTAGCTTACAGGCTTTTTTGACTGCTTGAGAACATTTATGAAATTGTAGGGCAGGGAAGAGAGATGTTATTTCTAATTGAAGAACTTGCTATGTCTCACCACCTGTTGTTTGTACATAAGATGATAGGGTTCCAATCACAAGACTAATGCACAATTTAGACTGGAAAAGTATCAGCAAATCTGTCTGATTCTCCTATTTTAAACCCTTTCATGATCTTCAGAAATATTTCACAGTGCCAAGAACAATTTCAAAAATAAACCACGGGACTTTATAAAAAGCCTTCAAAAAGCTGCATCTGTCATTTGCATAAGCAAAACTTTCCCTGCAGATTCATGAATAATATTGTATTATGTAATTTCTGTAAAATTTACAGAAATTCAGGGGTTCTGCCTAAACGGATTTTTTATTTTTACTTTATATGGCAGAAACATTCAACACTGACATGCTGAACAAAAGTGTAGAGGTTAAAATCGGATTCCCACACAAACTTTCTCCAACATGATATTTTGCTGCATGTTAATTGCTTCAAACCTTTTTTTTCTCTAACAATTCCCACTCAGAAAATGATTACTTTCTTTTAGAAAACAACAACCTAAAAACTTCTTGAAGTTGAAGAAATCCCACAGCTATTACCTTAATATTAAAACTTCATTAGCTGCCTGGGTTTTTTGCAGTAACCATGGCTGATTATTCCTGTTAGGATATCCATTTGTGTGCCTGAACCTTTCTTCCCAAGACTTTGCAACAGCACCAGAAGCTGAAGATGTGGTTTCTTTCCTGTCTCTCTTTCATAAAAGCAATACTGAATTCATAAGGTATTTTAATATTTTGTTGGCATCTGACAGTATGTTGAATACTTAATGGTCATCATATTGTAGGAAAATGACAACAGAATATTTTATTAGACTTTATCTTTTGTATAAATTTTGACAAGATACCAATTTTCCAGGTATAAAAATGATCCCATTTTTACTAGGATTTTATATAATGGATTAAAAATTATGTCTTACCACTTCTTTTTCTACTTTAAGGATGGTTTCAGCCTTAGGACAGCATTTATTTTTCTCCAAATGAAGTAAATAAAATGGAGAGAAGTTCATCACAATCTTACTATTTTCTATAATCAACACATAACCAACATACAACTTGAGCAAAAAAAGAATTTCAATTTTTTACTCTGAAGAAGAATAAAGACTGATATTCACAGATATTTCCTAGTTTAACAGACAATTCTTGAGGGACAATCAAAAAGATTATGAAGACTGAACCAAGAAAATGGTGATCCACAGGTATTTTTCTAAGTTTCTCTCAAAAATAATTTACACAGCATAGTTTAAATAAATAAATACCAGCGTGGTGCCCTGTCCTTATGTTAATAACACTTTCTGACAGACATTTTTGGGAAGAAAGTACCCTTTTCCTAGTTTGCGAACACCCCAAAATTGATTTTTTTAAGCTAAATGAAAATCTGCTTCTAGTTCATAACTTAATAATTTAAAATAGATTTTCTAAGTTTAGGGCACAAGTTCTTTCGTTACTACATTTTCTCTTTTTCAGTCAGTTTTCTGAGCAGATGAAAAGCTTTACCTGTGAATTCTTCAAAAAGACGTCTCTAAATCAACCTCTGAGGGCAAATGAATAAAACACTGTGTAGAAAGTCACCATTTTGGAGAGGGATAAGAAATACTTCATATCTCATGGCTGAAAAATAATTTCTGGTTATTCTTCATGAAGAATTCAAGAACACAAGTTTTTACATTAAAAATAATCTTCTTTCATTTGCTTTTTCAGCAATTCAAAGAAAGGCTCTTGGGTTTTGACCACTGTTGGAAGAATGCATAGCATAATGGTAAAAACTTCGTGTGTAACATACAGAAGAAGGAAAAACATCTATTACCAACCTGTAAAAGTTTGTAAAAATTCTTAAAGAAACATACCCTGAAGTGGCATAAAATACTGAAGCCAACAGAATGGCTGATTTCACATAACTGAGCACAGAAATGAAGAAAAATGTATCACCCCAAAGCCATCAAAATCCTGCTAAATAATTCTTGTTTGGAGTCTTAGCAATCCAAAAGCCTGTGTAAGCTCCCTGCATACAATCTAGCACACTTTCCTTTAAAAGACCTATGAAAATGCACAGATTCAGATACATTCAAAATATTACCTTTATTCATGCCCATTCATGTATAAATGCATATATGCAAGCATTCAAAAATAAAAAAATAGGAATTTTGTATACATCACTGCATTATTTATATGTTGGAAACAATTTTCCTAGCATATGTTTCCTGACTTTTATATATGTTTGCAGAGATTACTCTTCACCACAAGATCAACTGTAATACGGTTGAAGGCCACTGATAATGCAAAAAAAAACCCAATACAATGTTCTTTAAAAACATATGTATTCATATTCCTGTTTGTTTACCATTTAGCCAGAGAGTCCATCAAAAAACCATTTATAACCCCTGCTACTCCTGAGAAAGATGAATATCCTCTGATTTCCATAAGTGTGTTATACATTCTAGAGTTGAAAGCTCTGTACCTTCGGCATCAGCAAGTCTATCCAAGTGCTTAAGTAAGGACTTCAGATTTTGCCTGTTACATAATGTTTAGAAGGTGCCTGGCTGTCTGCTGAGATCCTGGAACTGCAGCCTGTGCAAATGAGGTGCCCAAAAGGCGATTGTTGTTGCATTTGGGATATTGGGATACAGCCAGGACATTTTCTTCACTATCCTTTTCACTCACAGAATGGTTGAGGTCGGATGAGACCTCTGGAAGTCGCCTGGTCCGTGCTGCTTTCCTGCCCTGCTGGCAGCCCCGTACTTGCCTACACAAAAGTCCAGCTGCTCTTGGTTTGGAGAAAAAGTTCATGAGTCAAGAGTCACAGTCAGATTACCATACCATCCCCACAGACTGCTGGATGGCCTGGGGTTATTTTCTGCCTGATGGCATGCCAGGCTGGGAGGATTCGCACCCGGGGAATCTCACATGTGATGCTGCAGGACGAATTAGGCCAAGTTCACCTCCGCATTGCTCCAATACCTTTGCTGCCTTCACGATACACAACTCCCAACACACCACCATTCCCCAAGTAGGCTCTTCTCTTCAGCCCAAACAGGGCAGGAAACAGCTGAAACTGTCACCTCATTTAAAGGCAACTTATGAAGGTCTATCAAAGTGCGGTGACTTTCTGCCATTACCAACTTTGATTTGAACAAAGGAACTAACCTTGAGAGAGTCTAGTTCTCATTGCCAGACATTTAGGCTTAAGCAATCACTCTTTTAAGGTTCTTTGGAATAACTGGGATCACCAGCAATTGCACATGAGCGGCGATTCCACTGAAGCCCCCAGACACGCTGGTGCAGAACCAGGATGAGAATGAGATCAAGCTGGCACACACAGTCACCATTTGCCAGCCTGAACAGCGATCAACTAGACGACACAAACACATGAACAACTGAGAGCTAGTAGAGCTTGTATGCATCTAGTGATTTAACCTGCAGTTAGACAACCCTTGCCATGCTGTGTGCCTTTAGAGACAGCTGATGTGCCAGGAGAATTCATGTCAGCTCAGGCAATAGCACACTCACGGCATAATCGGGGTGGAAAAATAGTTCACTGCCAGGGGTAGCTGCTCAAATACATGTGCTTTCTGCTGTGTTTGACTTACGGGAAATATTGACTAATAAATATGCTTCATTTTCTTTCCTGGAAAGACAAAGATTAGCTGCAGCATAGGTGAGTGTTACCCGCATTAAAAAAAGCTTCCCAATCTTTCAGTCTTCTGAAGGAGCAATTTGATAGTTTCACTGCTTTTCCCATCAGGGACTGCTGATAGCAAACACCATGCTCTCTTTTGCAACACAACTATGTGGAACCCACCACACAGTTTAAACAGCATTGAAGAAACTCGAAGTGGAAAAAAAATTAGGTGTTTCTGCCTCAAAAAGCAGGCAGGCAAATATGGCAATTTCTTGCTGAACAATTCTACTTACTGAGTATAGTTGGCATCATCTGCTTATTACAGTAAGCAAAAATTCTTTTATTGCTTTTTCTTCCTGTTATCCCGCTGCTCCAATGCAGTTAAGAGAGACGACTCTGAATCCTGCTCCATTTTGTGCAATATAAACAGAATTTATGCTGCAATTATGAAGTCAGATTCTGCCTCCAGTTATTCCTTGTAACTCCCATGAAGGAAGAAAGTTGAATACAGCTGAACCCAGAGTGTGGCCTCTGGAGTCTTTACTGACAACATCAAAACAAGACCCAAGGAGAATTCAGCTTGACTCCCAGGCATGGGGTTGAGTTTATCTTGGTAGCACTGCTAGAGCCTGGTGGTGAATGCTTTGTTATAAAGGCAAGGGCAGGTGTATCAGTGGGGATGGCATTGCATACTGTTTTGTAGGGTAGGAACTTACTGCAGCACAGAAGGGTTCAAACTCTCTAAAGAGTTTTCCAAGAAGCATATATCTGTGCTCCCACTGATAAATGGGAGTTTACAGATACTTCTATTCTTCATTCTGAAAATATAATGTATATTTCCAACTGTTTTTGTTTACCTCTGTCTGTAAGGTATAATATAGGGCTTGTCAACACAGGGAAGTAGTCCAGAACGTCTATTGCAGAATAAACTGTCCTAAAACATCTTTGTGAACCTAAAGAGGTTATTTGTTCTCTGAACACCTCCGGATCAAGACCCAGTTTCTTTTCCTCTCCATCACGTCACTTCCAAAATGTTTACCACAGTCCTAAAGGAGAGGAAAACTTTCATTTATTATATGTCCTGATGTCAGGTATCTAAGAATTAGTAATGATTGGCTTCTCAGACACTTAATATGAAGAGAGAGAAAGCATAAACACAATACAAAACTCTCTCTGGAGAAGACTATTTTTCTATTATCTGTAGAGAGCACTTCTGGCTTAAGTGCTTCAGTAAGGCCTAAAGTTAGATGTGATGAAAATGGATCAGAGCACTCCTGCGAGCACCGGCCCTGGAAGGGTTTGTTCCACAACACCTGGCATCCCTCAGAGACAAAGCCATTGTCCACAGATGTGGGTCAGACCTGTCCATATTTTCGTGCCACTCGATGGACACATCACGCTCCCTCTTATTCCTGAAACTCAACATTGGTGACTATGAGACCTTGCAACTCATGGCTCAGGAGCTGATCTGTGTGAAAAGTAGAAAAAAAAAAAAAAAAAAAAANAAAAGGCGGCTGATTTTCATTTGGGTCAGATGCCTACGCAGAGTAGCCCTGTCAAGCCAGAGCTGGGGCTGGCACAAAGAAGGAGGTAGGGAGGATCACGCTCTCATACGTGGAGGGCAAGACTATCTTTCTGGGTAGCAAGACTTGGATCTGTTTAAGGCGATAGTGAAACTGTCTTCAGAAACTCTGGAAGAGAGCGAGGCCAAAAAGCTCAGCTTTTGAGAATGTTCAATGTGTCATTTTAAATTTTTCCTATCTCCTTCTTTGCATATAAAGCCTTTCACTCCAAGAACCTTTTTTCTTCTCTTCTGATGAAAAAAAGCTGTGGAACAAGGCATTATGAAGAGGGGAGGACAAGAATTTTAAAAGCCTGAGATGACTCATACCCAGAAAACTCTAGCCTGGTGGACCATCCAAGGAGTAAAAAACAACAGATGAAACAAGCTCAAAAATATAAGAACTCATGAACAAAGTGTTTTGTGTCTCCAATGTGTGTGGGGTTTTTACTGCCTTGGCTCCAGCACATAACTGCAGGGCTGTGCAACCCACACTGCTACCTCCTCCCCACTGTGCTAACACCGGACTGCAGAGACTCTGTGTATCAGAAACTGACTCAATGAAAAACAAAAGGATTAACAGTCTGAGTTTCCTCACCAAAGTCCACACCTCCAAAAGAGCCACTCTGTCCAACAATGTGGCATTTGGGCAGTCATGTGTATGTGCAAATCACTGTGGAAGACAAAAGAGGAGTGGGATCAAAATTCCTGCTGATGGAGTCTTTGCACATCCAACAAAATTAGCTGATTCAGGAACCAGCACTTCTATGAACCACCAGAAGTCTGAATGAGCCCACAGTTCATCCCAGTCTGCATCAGTGCTCACACAAGCTGACGCTGGAAAAGTCAGAGTTCCTCCATATGAATCCTTCAAGGACAACTTTTGGGCTGGATCCATGAGGGCAGTTTGTCCATCTTTCTGAAGCAGTTCCAGAACTTTTTAAATCATAACAAAAAATAAATAAATAAGTGATAATTAAATGCATACTTGATATATTCATTATTATTAGAGAGCTTTAAACAAATCAGGCCAAAAAGAAAACCATTTCCTGACTAATGTGGTGATGGCTTGATATCTCACATCACATGATGCAGGTTTGCGTAGGCTCTCATAACTTGGAAAGTATCAGGTGATTTTTTCAGAAACCTAGAAACCTTTATGAAAGAGTTTATCATAATGGATTTGTCTGTGGTAACCCCCAGAACCTAACAGTTTGGATCGTTATAGCCTCTCTCCAAAGGGACTTTGGAAAAGTCCTGGATTTCAGTCTTCCATTGCAGTCAACTTTCAAAACACTCCATCACTTCTAGAACTAACTTCTTCTCATGTTCTCTTTCCTCCCATCTTTCACCTACATCTTTAATTTTCTTTTTTTTTTTCCCTAGTCTTTCTCAGTTTTCCAGTTTCAATGACAATTTTTTCTATTTAGACTGCTGGCGTGTTCCCATTTCCCCTTGATTCCACTTCACAAACTGATGATCCGTTCATCCCCAAAGCACACAACATAAATTGCCCCCAACAATTTCCTCTCAACACTTTCCAGCCTAAACATCCTCTAGCCAAGGCATTTGGTTTGTTCCCCTCTCAGTCTTCCACTCTCCTAAAGCTCCTCCAGTTTTCTCCTCTCCTCTCTTTCTCACTCGTTGTTACAACATTACAATTACTGGGGAATTTGTGCTGCTGCCAAGGTCCATCACAAAAGCAAGGGATATGTCAAGGAGGTCAGGCGTCCACATTATTCAGGACAGCTCAACATTATTCTTCATTTCCTGACTCCCTCCACAATGGCATCTGTTACTCCTCTGCGTTTTGAGTATCTCTGTCCCATCCTCAGGTTTTATCCCATGAGCTCACTGGGCATGTCATGAGGTGCCACTCAGAAAAGCCTACAAGTGTGATGTCTGCTCTATGGGGGAAGCTCTCTCTCTGAGTAACAGACCTGGTGTCAGCGCTGCAGGCCAAGCTGTGCTGACAGTTTTCTTACCTGTGAATTAACACGCAGGTCTGCCATGGAAAAGCAACTGTATAATTGCTGAGGTCCTGCAGTCTGGCTGTTCAGCAGTGTCAAGGCACTTGGGGCACATCTTGTATTTATCACTGCTCCCCGCAGGTAGCACAGGAACATCACTTTAAATTGACAGAACACGACAGTGAACACAAAATCAATGCCAGATATGCCCAGACATCAGTGGACTCCTTACACTACTTTATAAGGGTGGGGAATAAAAGATTTTTTCTCTTTTCCTTTAATTTTGTTCTTTTAAAATGATACACCCTCATCAGTAACTCAAGCTGAAATGCAAAAGGACACTCCAATTTTCACAGATCCTAATCTGAGATCAGTTGTATAACTTTTTCACTTTTGGATTACATGTATGGACCCATTAAACTATTCATTTCATTTAAGTAATCATCAGAAAACCCTGACAATACTCTAAAGGTGGCAAGAAATAACTATTTTCTCCTTCTAGAAACAAAACATGGAGATCTGATCCGCAACAGGAAATTATCTGCAGCAACAAAAGAGATCCAGTAGCAACAGCAAATTTTTAGATGCCAAACCGGACATTTCCTCAAGGGGTCTGCTTTTCAGAAAAGTTCTCAGTCTATAGGAAAAGAGATTCTGTAAGGAGTCGTCACTTAGCCAATAACTGAGAGAACTAAGAATCACCAGGGTCTGGTGAAAATCACCGTTGTGTTCCTCTATTCCTCTAAATAAAACAGAGATGTTTTCCCAAGAAATAAAATTCATGTCCATTATTTTTTTCTGGAAGGAAAGCAATTTGGCCTTGTATTTCTAAATACATTTTACACTGCCCTCCAAACACTGTGTATCATACTAAATGAAGGAAAACTATTTTTGAAATAGCTTTTTGCACATGTACTCTGATTGTATTTTGCTTTCTTCGATCATTTTGTTGCTACGCTATTGATTTTTTCATTAAAACAGAGACACAGTTCCCAACAACATACATGTTTAAAAGTATAGAAATCTTCCCCCTTTTGTAATTAGTTGTACCTTTTCTGGCTCCGTTTACAGAAATCTCGAGGGCCAATTGCTACATTTTGTATTCAGTCAAAATTCCCATTAATCCATATATGTTACCGTAATAATTTGTTATGAAAATAAGAGTGATATCGCGTTATTATTTTCTAACATTATTACATGGAAGAGGAAAGAGAAGGAGATAGGTTGTACAGAAAATAAGCTTTTATTGTAAAACAAAACCATCCATAATAATTAGCTATATCTGGGAAACTTTCATGATTACCAAAAGTAAATTGATTAATTTTAATTAATGTCTCTGTTTTAATGATTTTTACAGTGGCATCATTCAGGCTGCAGAATGGATGTTTTCCCCATTGATTTTCTTCCATGGGACTGTCTCTGTCCCCCTCACTCCCACCCCTAAAAATTCCAATTTTTATTTGTCAGCTTGACCAAAATATGGCCTTCGGTGATTTCACATCCTAAGCTCATTCATCAGAGCATCTAATGAAAGTGTTGGACTCTTTTATTGATAGGCAGTGGCACAAAATATGGGGCTGGGGAAAGATCAGCCACCTCTGACTTTCCCTCCTCAGCTGTCTTAAGAAGTAACAGAGTACTGTTGCCCAGTCACAGAGGGGCCTTGGTTTGTGCCCTCAATAAAACGAATCCTGCTGGCAAATAAACCCAAAGATGGCTATCCTTCTTCTGAAAAGTATTGTCCATCACAGTCTGCCAGAAATCCTCAGTGGCCAGTTCAGCTTGCTGCCACGGGTTGCCGACCGCTTTGTATGTCAGAATGAAAACTATCAGATACGCAATCTGCGGGATGTCACAGGCCATCATAATTTATAGCGCTGCGAATACAACTCAGGCTGGGTCTACATCCTCTACTTCAGACTGAAGAGCTGTCTTGATTTTGGGGAAGAAAAGGCAGTCTCAGCAAATCCAGCAGCACAGATATATATATTTCAGTAGAGAGAGAGCCAGCAAGTGCAAGGGTTAGAGGTGTCCAACAGACCCCAGATAACCCTACTATTGACTAGAAAATTCTGGTTTTGATTAAATCTTTTTTCCCCAAAAGGCCACTTTCTGTGGCACATAATATATATAATTTTTTTATTTTATTTATTTATTTTTTTTTTTTAAATATTTGCAAGCATATTCTATTACTCATATGATAGTGAACTGGAACTACTTAAACAGTGAGACTATGGTCCTTCACAAAAGATGAAGTCCATGACACCGATTTACCACAGAGACTGGAAGCACAAAGTAATACAGGAGTATTTTATCCAAAAAATATTTGGGTAGAACTGGGTTGTTTTTCAGTATTCAGCTATTTACCAAGGAAATGAAACTTTCCATAAGAAAACAAAAATCCCAAAACCTCAAATTCATGTTAAATTGCAAGTGAGGTGTATTCATTCCACAGACTGGATCGCTGAGCATCAGCTGCTCATGAGTGCTTCACGTAGTATTAACACTCACAAGTCCAGTACCAGCGCTTCAGCCTATTTACTGCTGCAACCATACTACTTAAAAATCCTTTAAAAGCACCTATGAATGCGGGACAAGTTACACAACTGAGACACTGCAACCACAGAATCACACCACTGAGGGCTGCAAGCTTTTCAGGAGGGATAGGCTGGAAAGGAGGGGCAGGGTGTTGTGCTCTGTGTTAAGGAATGGAGATTGTGAAAAGCTGCCTCTGAAAAACAGATACAAGATGAAAGCCTGTGGGTTAAAAGGAAGGACAGGAACAACAAAGGACACCTCTAATGGGGATCTACTACAGTCTGACTGACCAGGGGGAGCCTGCTGATGAGGCTTTCTTGTTTCAGCTACAGGCAGCATCACATACATATGCTCTGACCCCATTAGGAGATTTCAACCACCCATGGACATCCGTTGGGAAAGTAGCAGAGCTGGCTGAAAGCAATGCAGGACACCCCCAAAATGCACCCAGGATTTACCCTGAACTGCATCAAAATAGGAGTGACCAGCATGTTAAAGGGAAGTGATTCTACTCCTCTACTCTGATTTTGTGAGACCCTCACCTCAAGTGCTGTGCGCAGCTCTGGGTTCCTCAGCACAGGAAAGATGTGGATCTGTTGGAGTGAATCCACAGGAGGGCCAAAAAGACAATCAGAGGGCTGGAGGCTTTCTCAAATAGTCCGGGAAAGGTGGGACTGCTCAGCTTGAAGAAGAGATGGCGCCAAGGAGACCTCATTGTGGCCTTCCTTCCAGTACTTAAAGGAGGCTTAGAAAAATGAGGGAGATCAACTTTTTCCATGGACAGATAGTGACAGGACAAGGAGGAATGGTTTCAAACAAAAAGAGGAGATATTTAGATTAGATTTTAGAAAGAAATTCTTTATGGTGAGGATGTTGAGGCACTGGAACAAGTTGCCCAGAGAAGTTGTGGGTGCCCCCTCCCTGGAAGTGCTCATGACCAGGTTGGATGGGGCTCTGAGCAACCTGGTCTAGTGGAAGGTGTCCCTGCCCACGGCAGAGGGTTGGAACTGGATCATCTTTAAGATCCCTTCCAACCCAAACCATTCTATGATTCTATGACACTATTATTCATTTAAGAAACTGAATTGTAGCTGAAGTATTGCTTTCTAGCCAGGAAATGGTTCTAAAGCTTGGATGAGTTTTAAAGTAGAATCATTTTCATTTATCTCTGGAAAGGACAGTGAAAAGGCAGAATCATTATACTAGAGGGATGAGAGAAATACAGTAAAAAAGTGTTACAGCTGCATAAGCCACATCAGGGGATTCCTAATGACTTGGAAGTCTAACACTAATCACAACATTAATAGAAACAAGGACATCACAAGGAGCAGTATACAACCTCTTGTCTTCAGTCTACACCAAAAAGGATTAAGCACGAGCAGACATTTAGCTAAACTGGTTTAAATAAGGTGACAGTAGTACAAGCCAGTGCAAGAACAGGTTAATGAACACTAAGATAAATTAGGTGTATCTGAGTCATCAGGAATTTATGAAATTCACTGTAGATTACTTAAGAATATAGCCAGAGTATTCTCTTTGCCATTAATAATTATATCTGAAAATGAAAGAAAAGTGAGCGTGGTCCCAGAGGACTGTAAATTAGCTATCAGTATAAACAAGAAAGGAGGGAAAAGATCTGGGGAATTATGAACCAGTTAACCTAACACAGATTCTCAGTAAAATATTGCATTAACATTATTAAGATTAACCACCAATTTATAAACACTTAGCACATACAAAGCAGATAACGTGCTGTGAAGAAAATATCAGGAACAAACAAGTTAATTTCATTTGGTGGCCCAGTGAAAGGGGGGAATGGGAGCTGTGAAAAATCTGGAATTAAGTAAACTTTGAACATTCTACAATAAAATAATCTTAAGAGCAAATTAACGAAACAAGCTCTGAATAAGACAGGTACACATGCAATGGAAAAATATTCATTGAGACACTAGTTCACAGTTCAGTTGGAGGATGAGGACTCCTGGTGAGTCCTCAAGCAAAGAGGTCTGGATGTATTAGTATTGATACTTTTGGTATTTTCACTGGCAACCTGGATGAATGTGTTTGCTAGTCCTGTAGAGCTATAGAGAGCTCTGAGCTGTTGGATAGAATAGCCTTGAAAAGTACCTTGTCAAATAAAAGCTGCCCAGAAAATATCAAGACTGAAATATGTAAATACAAATGCAAAATTATTCAAAGAGAAATGTGCAAATGCAAAAATTAATAATAGAAAATATCTGTCTATGCAGGAAAAACTGCAGGAAAGTATCAGCATTGCAGACTCAAATCAAATGAGACAATAAAATGCTTCTGAAAAAGAGGATAAACTTAATTCTCAGCATTACTAGCAGAAATTTCCAAAGTAAAAAGACTGGAGACAATTACTGGTTCTGAGTGAAGCACAAGATAAAACTGCTCTATTCAGTTTGGGACTTACTCTCAAAGAAATGAAAGGAAAAAAAATGAAAATGATGAAAATAGATCAGTAAGAATGATGTGGGTTAAAACCAGTATCAGTGATGAAAGGTTGAAGGATCTGAGTTGCAATATGGAAATAAGAAAACTGACAGCAACTTTCAAAGATATAAGAGCCCATCACAAGGATGACCGCAGTCAATAATTAAACCTACTGTAGGACTAGGCATAATCAGATTCGTTTCTAGGCAGCAGATTGAGGTTAGATTTGAGGAGACAGCTAACTAGATATGTAGGGAAATAAGCAGAATTGAGACATTAGAAAGATTTAGAAAAACAAGCAAGATAGATCTTGTCTAAAGAAGATGCTTTTTCTGGCTCCATTGTGAAGAGGGTAGATTCAAGTAAACCACTTTAAATCTTGTTTAACAATGGTTACAATCATTTTCTATTCTTTCACAAGTCTACTATTTAAATACTGAAGTAGCAGGTAAGGTGCTCATCCTCAACACTCTTCTTCCCCTTCCACTGGGCTGTGCAGAAAGCACACCAGGAAAATGCTTTGCTGCAGAGTGCTTTATGTGCAGCAAAGCAAAGGGTAACACCTGCAGTCCTGCCTCCTGCCTTTCCCTCACAGCTCTGAGCCTTTCACCTGAGCTGCTGTGGCAGGGTTTTTCCCAGGGCACGGATTTTGCCTTGCTCTTATGCTGTTGCTCTCAGGTTGCTATTTTCCCAGTCCTGCATCTGCAAAAGCCAATATTCTTGTTGTATCAGATTTCCCAGGAGATGCAATGCGTGAAACTCACCTCCTCTTTCTCTCCCTTTCCTTCCTCCCTTCCTTTGTAGGTTTTAGTTTATATTAGAGGATTACTCCAAATGGAAGTGTGAGTCAAAGTGCTAGGGAGAAAGTACAGAGAAAATTTGCCATGTCATCTTTATTGTCATCACCTGCTGCACTGTAACTTTCACTGTTGCAATTGATGTCTGCCATCAGTCACAGACACCCTAGTAAAGTTTTGTGCATGTAAGCCTGTCTCAGCACCCTCTGTCCAAAATTTTAGACTATAGAAAAAGAGAAATTGCTTAGTGTAAGCAGAAAGTGCCACCTGAGATGCCGAAATTGTTATTAGTAGAACCCAGGCCTTTTTTCCTGTAGACAGAACAAGAAAAAAACTATAATGACAAATGGATAATGAAAAAGCCAGACATTCTGTTGTTAGTAATGATCCTTACCTATAACTGCAAGGGAAAAAAACAGCTACAGCAAAATTTTTGTCAGCCCTACTAAAAGCCAGCAAAATCTGCCAGCTTTGGCCATTTCGGATATTACTTGCAGCTCCTTCTCAGCTTATAGCAGTACTACAGAATCTGCCACATTCACGGCTGGGCCAAAATCTGTTTTAAAATATATAAAGAGAGAAAGAGCAAGTAAGGCAGAGAAAAGCTGTTTTGAGAAGACTCAAGTCTCAGAACCAGTGCTCTCAACTCCAATGTGGTGAACGAGATTGTGATGGGTGCCCTTCACTGTGATCAGGATGATGAACACTCGATATGAGCACTGTGGCCTGGTGTCTCTGAAGACAAGCAGATTAACAGTCACAAAGGTAAATATTGCTTCCTTCAGCCCAGATGTCATGGTATGAGTGTTGTGGCAGAACACCCATAAGGACTTGGTAGGGAAAAAGGCCCCATTCTTTTATCGTGTTTGTTGATGACTTAGATCTGATTTCTGGCACAACTATATTTGATCATGATCTTCAGTCCTGTCCTCTTCTTGATCAGACATGAAAATATACAGAGTCTTTTCATCAAAGAAATAGATCTTTATGTCTTGACTAATTCAACATTCAGGAGATTTGGTAAATATATCTACTGAGAGAGAAATAATGTCAAAAATTTAGGAAATGTGACTTACAAGGAAAAGCTGAAGAAATCAGCCTTAGTTTTGCCAGCAAACCAAAAGTGCAGTAGAAACATGGTAACAGACTTCTTGCTGCATAAAAAGCTGTTATGAGGAAGTCAGTGAAAATTTATTCTCTTTGTCTACTCTAGATTTGACAAAGAAATAAACCTATGAATTTCCACATAGTGTTTCAGGTTAGATAATAGAAAAAGATTTCTGTTCGCTCCTCATTGACCAAAGCTTTTAAGAACACACTTCAGAGTCACTTATCAGGCTTGGAGAAGGGGTACGGAGCTCTGTCTGAGCAGGGATGAATTAGGAGACCTCTTGAGATCTCCTCTTACACCTATACAACTTCCATGATGTAAGTTGGAGTAGTACCAGAGACTAATAAAAAGAATCTTTCCCTTTCACTCTTGCTCTCAACCTTGTTCTCCTTCTTGCTCTAGCTCTATGCCATTCTCCTGTATAGCATTTGAAATTAGAAAAAAATTATAAATTTAAAACAAAACGCTCAAACCATTCAGCAGATCCCAGGGGAGTCTTAAGAGTCCCTTTCATATCTCCAGTGTAAAAGCACACTGTACAGTCTTTAAAAGGATGATTGATGGCCTGAAGTTTAACACATCCAGAAAATATCTGTGATTTACAGAAAAATAATAACTACATTCTTCTTCTATATTTAAGAATTCTGCATATGCTGTGAGTTGCTCAGATGCTGAGGCACAGTGACCAGCTTGCAGCTAAGGGGAATCCAAATCTTCTTCTGTGAAGCCAACAGCAAGTTTTTTGACAGTAATAGGACAGATGGCTTCATTTAATGTCATTTTTGTGTTCTGCTAAAAGATTTGGACATGTACTGGTAGTATTTTTTTAGCTATTAGGTCAGGAAGTGATGCAACTTTATGTCTTCAGCAAAGGTTTATTGTCAGTGATTTTCAAGTATTTCTGTCCTACAACTACTTCATATCTTGTAGTTGCTTGTACAGTATGCAACAGTACTTTAAGTCAGGAAGTGAAGAAGAATTTAGTGCCCTATTTCTCTCCTTCAAAGCACCATTAGCTTTGTATTAGGGCTGTTGCACCAGACAAGCAATACTCTGCTGTCCGGGGATCAATGCTTGTGTTGACAGCCTGAGGGTATACTCACCACTCTGCTTGGTAATGCTGGCTCATTCCCAAATTATATTTATATAGACTTCTGTCACTTACTTGGTGTTTTCCAGATGCCATTTATAGCTAACAGTACTTCATGTGGCACCTGAGGTAATTGTTACTCACTAAACTAATCAGAAAGACACTCACTGTGTACAGTTTCACTGTAACATCAATTCTTGATTACAAAAGTGGAATACATCTATGGCAGCTTTAATCTACTTGTTTCAGTCCCCTGTCTTTTGCCTGGATTTTTCAGAGGACGAGTCTGAACTGCACATTTAAGGTCATTCACCTAAATGAATTTATGAGTGGTAGAACACAGAACAGACCAAGGAAAAAAGACTAAAATGTATTTCAAGAGGAACTCTATCTTTGAATATTTCTGTAAGGCTGAAGTGGTAATATAGACATAGAGCTGGACATACTGGCCAGTAATTGCAATGGATAGAGTTACAGTCTATGATGTCTGACAGCTTTCTGACAGGCAGAAATATGTGGAGAGAAGTTAAAGAACTTCTGTCTCTAAGTTCTTTAGGTAGCCAGCTTTTGTAGACATGGTCAGTGCTAGGCTTTGATGGCATTAAATGAAGCTAAATTCTACTCTATACAAATAGGTCACCTAAATCTGGATTAAGTGACTGAAAGGAAGAACCATGCCAGTGACTTCTGCTGAGCACTAAGTGGGGATATGTTGCTTAGAGGCTGAACAAAAGCTGAAACATTTAATTGATTTTACTCCGAAATGAAGAACATCTTAACATTCATGGTCTTCTCAAGACTGTTTTGGTTTTTTTTACCTGTGGGGCAAACAGTTACAAACCTCTTATTTATAGCTTTTCTTTAAATATTGAATTCTTTAGAAAATGTGAAAAAATGTCTTCAAGTACAGCAGACTTTCATTGATTCAGTTCTTTGCTCATCTTTTATACTAGAAGAGTCCTGAAAATAAGGAAGACATCTGACAGCTTGGCTTGTTTTGATGAGCAATTTGTAGACTCTTCTTCAACAGGATCTATTTACCGGCATGTTTGTGTTCTTGGCAGGCTGCACGGCTATCACATTTTCATCTACTTGCACCACACTGCTGGCATCTTGGTTCACAGCACCCCCAAGCAAACAAGCAACAGAAGCTTGATTTTTTTAAAGTTAACGTTTTCCATGATGTCTTACTGTTTTATCCTGGCCATGCTTGCAGATTTCGGGAATAAAATTTCTGGGCACTGGTTCTCTCATGTAGCTAATATCAGCCTCATACATGCTGTGACCCCATTTGAGGTAGCAGTGGAGGAGGGGACGGAGTGGAAGAGATACCCAGAAGTCTGTTAGTAGGGTTCAATTAAAAGTAAGGCTTTCAGATAGTTTTCTAATACAAACTAACTAAGAACACAGTTGTAGAAGGAGAATAGGGAACAAAAACCAGAGTTTTATCAAAGTTACACTACCCAAAACTGTTCTCTTACATTTGATAAAATAACTATCAAGACAAAGAAGCTATCTAAATCCCATCTAACCAAAGATGAGTAAAGCGATTCCTGTGATGATACACAGAAATTGAACTAGGAGTTAGTACAAAACACTGCAAATAACATTAGAGAAGATATAGAAAAGGAAATAATCACATGTTGGGTTGAATTGAGTCGCTAGTACAGTTCCTCAAGGATAAGTCTTGGAAAACTATTATTGAATTACTTTACTTATTTATAACAAAGAATAGCCACAAAAATCCGCTTATATAGAGTATTAAATAAAGTTTTCAATAATGAATTTGATAGAGATGTGCCCCCAAATCTTGACGATAGGAAAGTTGAGAGGTGCTGCCGATACAGAATTATGCTGCCCATGAAGTAGCACTCTGTGACCTTGCAAACTGGAATAATAGTAATAATAAAAAATCTAATAAGACCAATAGCGTGGTCATTCCCTTATGGACTACTATCTTGAACTTTAGCTTTATAATGAGTTCTCATCAGCTGTAAGTGGCAGAGCAAGACTTCAGTACATCTGTTCATCATGAGATGTCCACATACCAAGGATAGAGTGATCCTGGAAAATACAAATGTGTTAGCTGCATAAGTCTGGTGAAGTATTTCTAACAGGCAGTAGTCTCTTGTGCAGCTTCTAAGAGTACTATAAGGGCAGAATTTCCTCTCCATAGCAGTGATATATCCCCAGGGGTAGGTTAGTGATGAGTTAACGACGACATCTCATGTGGAAGAGTATGCAAAATGTTCAATAAAGATAAATTCAAATAGGGCCAGGCTAAGACAGGATTTATCAGTGTGCAGAGAGATCATCTCTTTAGTGAATACTTGACATGCTTGGCATGTTTAGGCTAATGGAACAAGGCCTGAACAAGAAAATGAGAACTAATTCTTCATAAATATATCAGGGACATAAATACTAGAAAAGAACTATTTAAGTGAAGGTACAATGTTAGCATCAAAAAAAAAACCCAAAAAGGTATTAATAGGCTCTGGAAGACTCAAACCCAGAAAAAAAAAGAGACTCTAGAACATCCCTCAAGGAGGAATAGTGGGTGGAAACAGCCTACCTTAATCAGTTTATAAAAGACAGATAAAATGTTTACTTGAAATAGCAGGGGACTGTGCCTAGTTGGTCCCTTTCCATTCTGTGCTCTGATGTAGCCATTTTGTAGTGAAAGAGAATAAATCTTCCCTTCATAAATAAGGATCAGAAAAACTAATACAGAGATCAAGCTTTCTTTCAAAACTGAGAGATAAAGTGGTGCTATTACCCAGTGACAGTACATTTTCTCTAATAGAGTTAATGATTCCATTACCATTGGTTATCATTAACATTAATTATTGATACCGAAGTATCATCAAGACATTGCAGCCAAAATCAAGGCTCCACTATTCTCAGAGCCTGTGAGAATAAAAATAGCAGAAGACAGTCCGGGTTTGTCAGGGGTTATTTTTGAAGAACTGCAGCCTAACTTCCAAGCTAGTTCCTCAGGCTGACCATGGCATGTGTGTGTGATACCCACCCCCAGTAAGGAGCACATTTAATTTAATTTAATTTAATTTAATTTAATAGTGTTGCTCCCACTGTGCCAAGTCAGGTGAGGTCTAAGTTCTAGCAGTCAGTAGGGACAGAAAAAACTGGGAGGGAGAAAACTCTTTCTGGACTCCTGTCTCTGAAATTTTATTCCTAAAAAAATAATATAGAGACACAAAGACAGGCACAGTAAAACAGACCAGAGTGAATTTGACAGCAGTCAGAAGAAACAAAAGAAATTAAGGAGGAAAGAAACATGAGTTGGCTTTCCTGCTCTTGTTTCCCAGGTTCTGGTAATCTGTTGTGAGAGAATATATTAAGTCTTAAGACAACCAATAAATCTGAGCCTAATATAATTTATTGAACCATAAATTTGTCTAGTCACTTCTGGAACTCATGTGAGGTTTGGCCTTCATAATATTTTGTGTCAATTCTCTCTATCACTTAACTGAATGATTCCTTTTCTTTATTTTTGAGTCTCCTGCCTTTTATTTGAATTTGTGATTTTCATAGTACAAGAAACCCTCAATGGTTGTTGCATCTTCATTATTTTCACATGCCTGAGGTTTTACAGATAAATTGAGGTACAGGGAGGCAATTTGCCCAAAGTCACTGAGAAAGTCTTAAGCAAAGTGAAGGACAGGACACAGATATGCTGGGCACCCAAAGAAAAACCTCACTGCCAAGAAAGACTCCTTCCCCACATTACATCCAGATGGCCACAGACATTGTCCAGAGCCAATCACACTTCCTCAAGGATACTGTTAATTGACATCCAAGTGGGCAATCTCATAGTTCTGTTAGATCAAGTATTTAATAATGTTCCTTTTTAGAAACATCAGCCCAGCTAAAAATCCAAGTAATTTCTTTTAAGTTACTTATAACGGCACAAAAGCTATGCATGAAATTCAAGGTTTGAGGTGGGGAGAGCCAAATGTGTTTAAAGTGAGGCAATGGGTAAAGCCACCTCTAATACACCACACTAATTTACACCTACATTCAGTTAGGCCTGGGCTCAACCCATCTCTGAATTTCACCTGCCAGTTCATTCTGCTGCAACCCACATTTAAACCCATATGAAGCTGCAAGAGTGTCCTTAATGTGCTGTGCTGAACAGGGACCAATAAGCAAAAAGTAGAACATCTTGGAGATGACCGAAAGCTGAGATATTTTTGTCCCCAGGCTTATCAAACAGATTTGTATTTTAAGTTTTTTGCCATGTAGGGATATTGAACCTGGTGAAACTTTATTACTGATACAGATATGTGGGACTACCTTCCTGTGTTGTTAGGATGTGGAATTCTGAAAGGAAAAAAAGCTTGATGAATGTCTACAAAAGGCCTCAAATGAGTACTGCTGCACTGCCAAATCAGTATTGTTTCCTTTGGACTGCAGCGGGGAATTTCAGCTTTTTTGGCTCTACAACAAAGGGTGTCACTGTCAGCCTTTCACACCCAGACACACACACATACCCGGGCTCACATATACTGCACATTACATCTCCAGGATAACTAAAAAATGTCTCTGACTGCCTGACAGTTGTACTCGTGTGTAATGGGGAGTAGATCTTACTCTCTCAAGTTCATTAAAATGATGAGATGGTTCACCGAGAGAGAGGAAAAACTGGGCAAAAGAAATGGGAAATAGCCAAGAAACAGCACAAAACATTGAAAAGCTACCTTTTCTACTGACAACTACCCAGTAAGCATTTTTCCAGCAGTTTTAGGTTTGGTTTGCCACATCAGATCAAAACAGTAGCTATTTTTTCTTGCAGTGTGGTTTCCTTTTTTTATACGTGGTGAACATTAGTGTCCAGAAAGATAGACAGAACAGCCATGACACACTGCAAGTGTTTTACAGGAGTGTCTGACAACAGGTTTCTCCTAGCTCGAATAAATTTCAGATGTGCCTGCCTTGCAGAAACAAGGGGACAGTCATGCAGAAATTGTTCTCCCTGCTTTTATTGCTTTAACCAACGCAATGCTACAGAAGCAGCATTCGGAAGACTTATACCAATCAGGCTGTCTGCAAATGTTGATTAATGTCCTTCTATAAAAATAAAACCCCAACACTGATTAGCTACATCGCAGTGCATTTCACACATGTATTAAGACAAGGTCAGGAGACCCTGTTATGGATGGGATAAACTTTTAGAAGTTGCTGCTGATTGCAGTCACATTCAGTTTAACAATGCTGCTCCTCATAAATATCTTAATGAGTCTCAGGAAAGTCTTCTTGCCCTGTGAGATTAGTAATATCCAGAAAGAGCAAGGTCCATGCTCAGCAGGGATAGAGGCTCATGCCTCCATCCAGTTTAATGGGCTGCTTAAAAAGCAGCTCCTAGAATGCTCCCTTGCTCCTGTTGCCACCCCAAAACTGAATTGGCTCATGAGATAATAGGAGCTTGCAGGGAAGAATGCTGTGTGTGGCAGAAAAGACCGGAGTTTCTTAAAAATTAATGCTGAAAATAAAATTGCATTTTAGACTTGCTATGCTGCTCAATGAAGACAGCACAAGCAAATACGCTTTATAAAAACAAACCCCCAGAAATTTAAGAAAAATATCATATTTGGTAGAAGGAAACTCACATAAAGACCTTGCCACACCTGTTAATTTTGCACCAAGAGATCCAACATATTCAGGGGCAGATAATGTCAAAGACTAGTGAAATACTGTATCTCTCCTCTGAACAGTCTGAACAGTATAGAAACACAAGAGCACTGAGAAACCTCTCCAGCTTCCTCGCTGCATTTTATAGATAAGAAGCTAAAATAACTCCTCAGAAATCACCAGAAAAAGTCCAGGAGACAAGACTTTACCCACACTTTCTTAACCCTACACCTTGCCTCAACAATACCAGTCTTTCTCACCAGATATTCTGGTGTTTCCTTGTAATACATTTTTAAATATTTAATCACAGAATGGTTGGGGTTGGCAGTGACCTCTGGAGCTCATCTAGTCCAGCTCCCTGCTAAAGCAGGCTCACCTAGGCTGCACAGGATCCTGTTCAGGTGGGTTTTGAATATCTCCAGAGAAAGAGACTCCACAACCTCTCTGGACAGGCTGTTCCAATGCTCTGTCGCCATCACAGTAAAGAGGTTTTGTCCTCATGTCCAGACGGAACTTCATGTGTTTCAGTTTCTATCTATTCCCCCTTGTTCTGTGGCTGGACACCACTGAAAAGAGTCTGGCCAGTTAATTTAATGCCAGCATCACAAATAGTGCTCCATGTTTCTGAAAATCCTGACTATAAATCTGGGATAATTTTAACACAAACATTATGAACCATTCAAAACCAAAGAGAACATATTGTTGACTATGGCTACAAGAAGACTACTGCAACTAAAGATCATGCCTTTTTAAAAGCAGAGTGCTGCTAGAATCATGACGTATTATAAAAGGAAGGCAGAATAACGTCATGGACTGCTCTATTTGTCCAACCAAAGTATGGGAAATGGAAAATTACTTTCTCAACAGAGAAAAACAGAGATCTTCTTAAACAAGTTTTTGTTGGACAGTAGGGAAACCTTATTAGCAGGCAGATAGGCTTATTTAATCATAATTAATAAATTACCAGTAGGTATCAGATACAATGATAAAATCATGATCTTAAAATATATTCAGATTTGTAATGCCTACAAAAGTGAAGTAGCAAATAGCATTTTAAAGTTTAAATGTTATTGTTAATCCTCAATAGATGGTGCTATTATCTAAGTTAATATCTCATCTGATTATGCAAATGAGCACAAGGCAAGCGTCTTCAGCAGTGAGGAAGTTCTTTGTGGTGTCCTTGTTTATGGTACATGCTGGCAAGAGGACTTTCCACTCCAGGGTAATGACCACAAACATAAGCAGGTATTCCAGTTACACAACTCCATCTAACAGCTGACAGATTTCAGGCATTTTTGTTAGAAGTTGAGCTATTTGAAACGGAAGCGTTGTCTGCTGACAATGGCGTACCTCTCATCATTTCTTCTCCATAGTTGGAAGTGGTTGATATCTGGAGCTCATTGTCAGTGTAAAATTCCTTTTCCCAGCATGGCAGAACATTGCAAGCTGCTCCTACAAGGCTCATCACTATGGAGGCAAGATGCAGCAGCCTTCTCAATTACTTGACTTCTTAGAAAGCAGCTGTGTGTTTCCTCCACCCACAGACTAGACAGAGCAATCATCCCCCCAAGGCAAATTTTCTAGTAGTTCCATGATTACTGCTTTTGGTTACAGTATTCCATCATTTCAGTGATGCTCTTCCGAACACCTGCAGGAAACTAACCCAGAAAGCCACTGTAATCTGAATTTAGTCCTCTTTTTGGGGGGATTTAAACCTCTCCAATGGAATCAGCTACTTCTACCATCTAGGTTCCAGGACTTGAAAAACTTGAAAAATATAAAGAAATAACAAGATCATTCAGGAAGTGAAACATCGATGAGTAAGCCACCATCATTTTCCTCATTAAATATATAGTAAATATTTGCTCATTCACTAGTGGTTGAAATGCTCTTTCCTTTAATGACAACTCCAGAGTATAAATTAAATTAAACCATTAGCTAATTCCCCATTTTATATCCTATTTCCATCACATTTACTACTATTTGATTGCCTACTCTGTGTTATCTGAAATACTATATACATATTGATTTGTGGACTTTAATATAAGATGAAGAGCACACTAAAAATCTAGCCAAATGAAACCACAAAGGAATAATTAGACTATTAGGATTTCCTAATTGTCCTTCATCTCCTTTGAGTATTTAAGGGAAAAGAAATTTTAAATATATTATCAGTAAGTCCCTGAATTTTAGGAAATAGTCATAAGCAAGTGACTGTAATTGTTAATCAATACAAGAAAACACAAACATGGCAACAATTGCTGGTAACCATAGTAGGGTGAGGTCTGGTCTTAAATGAGGTTTGGTCTCCGGCCTCCTGGCTCACTGTGAAGGACACATTCTGGGAACAACCCCACAGCATCATGTGCTGCGTCTGTACCAGGCTGGAGCAGCGATGCTCAGGGTGATGTCGTTGATGTCATGCCCATGACTCCTCACAGATTGTCTGCCCGAGAAAATCTGAACCCTCCATACCAATGTGGCTGCTTGAGTTGGGCCCCTCACACAGGCTGGGCTTGGGCTCAAAGAGCTACATTTCAGGCGGAATGATGGGTCAGGTATAATTCAGAAAAATTACTGAACAGGCTCTGCTGAGAAGAAGCTGTTTTACTGTTCTGGAGAGGCACTTGGCACTAAGACATTTCCAGCTGTTCCTCACATAGCTTGGCAAGGTACTATTTTTTGAATCCACAAAACCAAAGGGAATTTAGCTGGAGTACTCCAAATGATTTCCAGCATCCAGCCCACCATCATTTGCATTTTCCAGGGATAACAGCCAACACTACTGAGTTTTCTGCCGAAGTTACTTCTGTTTGGTATGCTCAGAGTTTCATTCTTGGAATTGACCCTTTTGCACTTATTTTGCCAAAATTGTGAGTAGTTTGTGGTTCCTGAATGAACTAAGATGAAAGATAAGCACTGACAGTGGGAATTCTGTTCTGTTTGGTGAGTTTAACTCAAAAAATGAACATTTACAATTTTCCTCATATCTATCTAGAGAGTTAAATCAGAGTTTTGCAGACCATTTTTCATACCAAAGCTGTGACTTCAGTCTGGCTTAAAGCATGCCAAACAAGCTGCAAGAAAATTAAAGCCTGGATAAAACCCTGGCAGATGTATTTTACTGAAAGATTTGGGGTCATCATGTTGTGATCCACAGCAATCCCATTCAGCCTGAGCATCCGTTATAACAAATGCTCAATTAAAGAAGTTGTGTGCCTACTTGTATTACCAATTACAAGCATTTTTAAGTAATGTTTCTGTAAGACTCCATGTGTAAAAGACCTGGTGAAATCAAGAATTTTCTAAAAATAATCCACTTCCAAAGGACAAAAAAGTGACAGAAGGACTCCTTAGACAATGAATCTGATACTGCTTAGCACTTGAAAAATATTTATTTTTTCCAAAGCCTAAGGAAACATGAATGCAGCACTAAAAATTGAAACCAATGGAACAAACATTAACTGCTTTCAATGTTCTATTAACAGACAAAGAGCTGAAGTAATAAACTCCAAAATGGAGAGATATGAGCAGTTTGTGAAAATCTCTGCTGTGATAAAAGAGCTACTAAACTATACGGGCAATGGCGGTCAGGGTTTTGGATTTGGAAATTAAGCAGTTTTCTGATGTCCTAGCCATTCCTTTTTCAACAATCTGAACTTCACTCAAGAAGTAACCGAATGTATTATTCTAGAGCAATACGAGATGATTTTATAAAGCCAAATGTAAGCAATGGATTAAAAACAGTGAAGTTTTCTGTTCTTGGGCTGATGTACTTCATAAGAACTGAAAGAAGGCGAGGCAGGAAGCCTTCTCATGCCGTCTGCAGAAATTTAAATTACTGCATCATGGGTACAAGTAGTAAATTAGAAAGAAACGCTTGTATTAGAAGGAAGTTTGGGATCTCCCTTGTTTTTCAAAATATAGTTCTCTCCCAGTCAATTCAGGGCAAAAAAATCTAGCTCAAGATGAGGGAAACTGCAGTAAAAGTCTGACTGCCCAACTCCCATCTCCTCCCTTGCTAAGTTATCTTCTGTTTAGTATTGATACTAAACTAAAGTTTTATGGGAGTTAAATTGATTTTTTAATATTTTATGAAATATCCTTTCCATAGGACTTTAAAATGTTATTAGGCTGAACTCTCTTTCGCTTCTGACCTTTCACAGGCATTTCGCCTTGCATTGATTTTTCAGCTCTTTGATACTGGCTGAGCTACAATAGTTCCAGCAAATAGGGGAAGAGGGGGAATCAAATGCCATTGCACTAAAGAACTGAAAAAAAAAAATCTAAGTTAGATTACCAACAATTTAACTTTCCTATCTTCTCCCCTCAGCACAGGAGACCTTCAGAGATAAGTCACCAAGTAAATGCTTTCTCTTATATTCACCCCAGATTCAGCAGCCTTAACATGCTTTCAGCCCCCTTTATCAGCCAATATTGGCATTAAAAACACGTATTAAAATACATATCTGAGCTGAGTCATTAGGCAATACTAAACATTCTCTTTCTCAGCTAAATGATTTTCTGTCAGCTGGATTGTCAGGCTCATGAGAGAGCAGCAGGGGATAATTTGTAAATAATTATGTTGCACCAGTGATAAATTAAATCCACTTGAATCAATAGCATTTAGATTTTTAAAAGGATATAGCCAAGACACTATCAATTAGAACAAATCCTGACTCAGTAGGCTTAGTTTTCACATCAGGTTCTTACTTAAACCAGTCTCCTAGAAGACAGTGCAGGGTATTCTTATCTCCAACTTTGACAGCTGATTGACTGGTGCAAATACTTGATGTATTAATTCCTGGCTCTTTTTATGACAGATGTGAGGTACAGCATTTGTTTCCACTGTCCACAAATAAGGCTCCAGTGCCACCTGAGATCTCAAAAAATACCTGGGACACACACAAAGTGATGGGAATCTCTCAAATGACTGCCAGACCTGTGCCCTGGCAGGAGACCCTTGCCCTTCTCAAGGGGCACTACGTGCTCCTATTCTGGCCACTGATTGAAGCTGCTCATGCCATCCTAAAACTGAATCTCAAATAGATCGAATTAAAGGACCTCAGGGTGGGTAACTCATTCTCTACCATCTAAATCTTTTGTACCTAAAATCAGAAATTTGTTTTTTCTACTGGCAAAATTCTCCATCCAAAGCTGTTTTAGCAGTACTGCAGCCTTTGTAGTACTTGGATGAAAGAATTTACGGAAGTTACTCAGAAAACTTCCAGTATCATCTACAAAATGTGATGCAGAACATCACCAAGAGGATTTACAGCTCTGAATCTGGTGATCCTAGCTGGTATTCAGGGATTTTTTTCCCATGTCTCAAGAGACAAATATTAATTATGTTAATGAAAGCACTAAAGAAGGATTTGAAGATATTGCAATTTGTTTCTTGGTTAATTTTCAGCGACTGGGTTTGTTTTTGTTTGAGGAGACACGTTTTAACACAGACTTTCATTTCCAGCAGCCATGTCTTAGACACAGCTTCCAATCATAAACTCAGGCAGAAGTGGTGTCCTGTTGCTTTTGTTATCTGATTTCAACTGTTGCCTTATGACTGAGAATTCTGAAAGGGTGAGAAGGTAGATTAGAGTTGTACTACCTTCAGTTTAGCCTCCAGAAGACCTGAAGGGTGACCAAGTCACAAGTAATACCCACTTAATCTTCTGCCGGTACATTTTGGGAACCCAGACGGATGCACACCACCAGGATTGCCATAAACTGCGTGCTGTGCTAGCAGTAATCCTTTTATTTGTGTTTCCAGATCCCTCATCCTACCCAGCCACGTTAACAGAGGTGAAGAACACAGCTTTTAATCTCCCAGCTTGTGTGCCACTCTAGTATGAGTAAGCAAGCAGCTAAAACCTTCAAGGTTGAATTAATCATATATTTTGAAACTCTTCACAGGCTCAATTCAGGCTGTGTCCAGGAGCATGAGATTATTTTGACAATATAATCTCTTAAAGGATAAAGGTCAGCAGCATTGCTTCTTTCAAGAGGAATTTTGCCCCAGGGAGAAGTTCAGGCTCAGGTTCATTATAATTGCCATGAATATAGAACTTGAATAACACGGTGTCAACAGGATTTTCCTTGTAATGCTATTCACCACCCCCAACCAGGGAAATACTTTACAGAACAAACCTGGTCCTTCAAGCCTACCAGCTGCTCATAGCTTCTTAGCTTACAAATTTTAAAATGCTTTTGTTTGAGACACAACATTGTAAAGACATCAGGTGAGAGGAACAGTTCAAACTGCGTTTTAAAACTTCATTTTGAATTTCTTGATTCTTATAAATCTTACTATAACCATAGAAGAATTTATCTTGGAAGGGACCTTACAAGGTCATTTGGTCCTATGCCCTGTGCAGAGCAAAAACAGAGTCAAAAATAGATTAGAGTTATCAAGGTAAATCCTCCAGAATATTTAACAATATGTGGGCTCAGTTTTTCAGACAGAACACGTACTTTGGTACATGTCAAGAATAGACCAGAACTTAATTCATGTCTACACTAGGTCATTTGTTGTCAAATATATTTGACCTGCTTCAGTTCGTATATTTGACCAACGCATTGAATGATGAATTGGACAGCGCTCATGAGTGTCTGTTTCGCAGGAAAGGGAGCCTAGCCCAGGTGTAGCCCTCTCCACTTTCTCAGATGGATACCACCCCAAAATCAATTGCAACCAGTCAGTTACCACAGCAGCAGTTACATCACCTGTGTACAAAGGGGAAATCTAGATGGCAAAATGACACCACAGCACTTTTCTATAGCATATTCCCAGCAACTGTTTACCCAAGGAATTGTTTTAACATGCCAAGTAACTGAGAATCTTTTAAAATTCAACTTTGACTATGTATTTCTTACACTCCTAAATACACTATTACTCACTTAAGTACAATGGCCTGAATTATTAGTAGTTTATTTCACATTTATTAAATAGTAGAAGGGCGATAACATACTCCTGGAGCTTCTTATACTTTTTATTGAGACCTGTACCTGAGGTGGACTCAAGGTAGCCAAATATTTATTTAATAAAAAAGAAAACCAAAAACAAGCAGACAAAAAAACTGTAAACCCAGAACCAAACGAACAAAGTAAGCCCCAACAAACCATGCAGGATGTCCACAGGTATGGTTTGTTTCCAGGAGTACACATCATTTCCAGAACATCCACTGGCATAACATACTGTGATGGCTTTAATCTAAAACCTATTGGAGCTGAATTCACTGAGCATCATACAGGGTCGGACTATTCGTAACTTAGTTTGCCAAACAGACTACAATTAAACCACAAGCATGTTACTCCAGCCCTCAGAAGGGGAAGGAGTCATTAAATGGGGTTTTAAAATTTGTTTTATTAAAGAAATGTGTTTGTATTTCATATTGCATTCTGCTGAAAAGGAAAATCTGGATTCCTCTCAAGAAATGTGGTTTGATGTGTTTAGGAAAGGATAAAGGCACTTCAGAAAAGGTGGTACGAAGAGCTCCATGAGGCACACTGCCATAGAACACACCCACTCAGCAAAGAGGCACCAGGAAATTTGCGGTTCCACTGAATCTCTTTGGATTTCTCAGTCTGGGCAGTGTCTAAGAACTGCAATTCTGATCAAATTCAGTGCAGAGCAGAGCTGATTAGCAATCAAGCAGACCTACCATCCATATGCTTAAGCTCCAATTGCATGAAAGAGAAAGGTGAAAGGATGCCTGTTGCCAGCTGGGGTTAAACCACGACAGTGCCTCATTCTCATACTATCAGAACAGAGTGAAACCAATTGGATGCATTGCCTTGTACTTCCATTTAGAATCCCTTACACAGTCAGCAAAATCCCCTTTTAGGTCTGAATCTCTACACAAATACCATTCGAAATGATCAATTGCAACACATTACAAGCCAGCAAAATGGAAAGATGACCTTGACTCATGACTTTTTTCTTCTTAGAAATTTCCGAGGCAATTATAACACGCATTATGGCAAATTATGAAATCCTTAGAGCAGATGTGGAAAGTAAACCTTCTCTGCTCTCACTGTGTGTTTGTTTCAGATTTTTACAGTGAAAGATAGCAAAATACAGCCAACGTCCTCTAGTGTCATTATGGTTTAAACATTAAGCACATTGGTCTGAATAAAACAACTGGCAGTGACTTCAAACAATCTGATTCCTTGGCTTATATAATCAGGGGGTCTTAAATACCTTTGAGTTTGAAAGCAAGAATATATTTTTTGCTCTGCAGAATTATTTCAATGCTTCATTAACCTGTAATCTTATATTTTTATGTTACTGTTAAAAAAAAACCCTACAACAACAACAAATTACAATCCACGGTCATCAGTACCACAATATTTCATTGTGGTTTGTGCTGTATTAAGAGTTGTGCATATGGTCCCACAGGACTTGGAACCCTCTGCCCTTGTACTTCCCTGTGATACAGGGGAAAGCATTACATGCTTACATGTTCTTATCACTGATTGCAAGAAGAGATAAAGACCTGCAAAAAAGCTATCAGGCAGAGGCAGAACATGGACAGTTACACAGCATATAAACCTTACAATGCCCTCTTCTCTAGGGCTTGTAAGAAGGACAGTGTTCCTGCTCCCTTATTCTTGTGCAGACAGAATAGCCTCAGGGCTGCATGTCCCCCGCTCTGCCACAGGATATGAGTCTTATCCTGGGGTGCTTCTGCGAGGTGATCAAGGTCTTCAGTGTCCAGCCAAAGTCCTATATCTGCAAGACTGACTATTTCCTAATCCTTGCCAAGTTAAAAATCATAATTGCTGGAAAGTACTTGGCCTAGGAGGTTTTCCAATAGGTGCTGGCACCCCTTAAGTCTTAAGGGTTTGGTAACATGTTTTGCACACAATCATTTTACTCACTCCTTCTAGGATATTTCACCAAAAAAAAAAAATCAGATCTTTTTGTATAGTAGAAATAACCCATCTCTGAGCTTTTTGTTTGAGCAGAGGCAAAGGACATTAAGGGAAAGGGTAGAAGTGAGTGCTCTTTTCTTTTTCTGTAAAATATGGAGGAGTTGCTTTCCTCAGTTCCCACTGAATTAATTCCATTACTATTCCAAACTGAAGTCTTCTAGTATTTAAACTTATGTCAGTTGAAGCTGCCAATATGTGGCATCATTGAGAAAAGAGTCCTGAGGGTACTGTTGAATAACTCAGTTTCATGCCATAAAAAACATTTAATTTAGGGAATACCTATATCTCCTATAAACCGCTGGAAATATCATTGGCTCTACAAGTACCAATTGTAGAAATTACTGTAATCAGGAAGCATTAACACAAAATCACAGAATTAATGTATGCAAACATGGTTAGTTGATGTCACTCAGGACAATTTGTTTGATTAGTCCCAAGTATTTAACAAAAATAATTTGTTTCTGTCCACACATTGCAGTATGTCCATATCAATTGCAGACTCTGTCATGGACTGGTGAACAAAATCAAATCTAATCATGAAGGACAGGGTATTCTTTATTCTTCAAAGCAGCTAATCCTCTATCAGTGCTAGATTGCACTCACAGCTCATCTTCAAGGACCTTTTGAATGGAAGTTGATGCAGCATAATTTCTAAAACATCTGAGCTCTGTGAGCTGCAAATACTATGAATATAAAATATTAATTTCCCTATGGTATATTTAAAAAAAAATTCAAAGAATACTTCTTTTGCTACAGAAAATAAAGCACTAGGTCATTTTTATTGTTTCCTGCTTCAAAAATAGCAGGTGACTGATACAAAACTACACTGAGTTCCGTTTCTGATCATCCGTCTACAGCTCACAATCTATTGTATGGCTTTTATTTATTGGCATTGTATGTCAATGTCAAATATGTTTGGAGGCTATTTAAGCTTTTATTATGCTACACTTCTATAGGATTAAAAAACAATCTTTGTTTTAACAATGTCTGTATGATTAGTTGATGTGCCAACGGTAACACTGAGCAGCATCAATGTATGTCCCCAGGCTGAAACAGATGTTTTTGTCTTCTGCTTTCCTTTAGTGTTTATCTAGAAAAAATTGAATATTGCAAACATTGAAGTGTCACTGTTCATGACTGCATTGTAACAACGAGGGTCTCTCAGCATTTCAACTTCAGGCCTTCACTGGGTCTTAAAAGGACATGGTAAATTTAGCTCAGTTTTGTTTTGTTTTTTTCATTTAGGTACTTAAAAAGCAAAGTTAAATTGCAAGGATGGAATTTACTCTAGAATAGAACAGAACAGAACAGAACAGAACAGAATAGAATAGAATAGAATAGAATAGAATAGAACAGGAAGAAGGAACCTACAATGATCCAGTCTCGCTGCCTGACCAATTCAATTTAAATCATGTTGTTAAGGGCTTTGTTCAAATGCTTCTTAAACACTGGCAGGTTTGGGGCATCAACCACCTCTCTAAGAAGCCTGTTCGAGTGTGTGACCACCCTCTTAGCAAAGAATGTCCTGATGTCCACATCTATACTGTTTCCATTGTATACAAACACAATTAGTACTGTAAGGACTTCTAACTGTATGCAATACACAGCCAGGAGGTAAAAGACTTTTGAGAGAGAAAGGTTCAACTTTGTCTCTCCATTTCATTTTTTAAAAAAGTCAGGGAAGATCCTGCTTCCATCCAGTAAAAAAAAAAGAAAGTTTCTAATGAATTTGAAACCTTTGTTTAGTATTTTTGGGGGTACACAAGAAAAAAAGTTAAAGATCCATCCCACATAGATTCTTTCCCTTATGTCTCTCTGATTAGGTTCAATTTATTCTGTCTAGGTTAGTTGTATTTAATAAGTCACAGCCTAAGTCCTTCAAATCAAATGCCCAGACATTCACCTGCCTGTGAATAAATGGCATACATAAGGGCCTGATTATCTGCCTGAGGTTTAAAGACACAAATACATATTTCAGCATCCAAAATAATTCTGCAAAACAGCAGTAGTTATTATTCAATGTATTGATTTTAATGAGATACGAAAGTCTTAGAGTCTCTGAAAATCAGGACACTTATTCATGTGTTATGGTTATTAGCCAACATCTTCAAAATTGGCTGCCTGAATTTAGGAACAGAAATCAATATTTAAGCATCAGCCTCAGCAGTTCATTTTTTTTTTCAGAGGCATTAACTAATTGCAACTGCTAGTAATTCTATTTCTCTGAATGTATAGGCCACTGTGGTTTTTTGTTTTGGTTTTCATTTTTTCAGAAATTACTGAAGACTTATTGTGGTTTGATTTTGGATGTCCCACTTCTGTGATATGTTCAAGGACGAGATTTCCCAAGAACCATACCATTTCTAATCAGGCATATCTAAGTTGTACTGGACTGGTTATCTAAAATCCGTAACCTTTTCTTAAAGTACTGGGGCTTGGAAGTAAAAGTTAGGGTTTTTAAAATATTTCAGCATTACAATTGTAATTGTGGTGCTTTCCCCACCTTTATATGGATGGTGATTTTGCCTTGCACACACTTAGGAATGTGTTTTGGAAACCTAAGGCAGGTGTACAGGAGCAGCTGTGGGGTGAGATCAGCCAAGCCAGGGCCAACAGTGATGGCCCCTCCCAAAAGAGCATCATCCCACAGCACCCAGCCAGAAGAGCGGAGAGGGAGCAGGGATGGAGCTACAGCCCAGGGACAGACAGAGAAGCTGCAGCTACGGACAGGTCTGAGGGGATGCCGTGGAGGGACAGGGTGGGGATGGAACACGGACAGGAACAGACATGGCTGCGACCCAGTGTGGGAGGGACAGCTACCAGATCCCAGGATCTGCTGCACTGCTCAGGGCTTCCTTAAGCACAGCCATCAAACCCTGGGTAGAGAGGGGAACCTGTAGGACCTCTCAATGCCCTCCAGAGCCTGTGAGTAGCTTCGTTTCCCTCCAGATATTTTACAGCCAGCAGATGGAAAAAAACCCACTTCTATGGGGCCATAGTGCTGTATTTTAGATGGCTATCTTCTGATCAGGCAAGTCTACCCAGATAAATGAAGAATCTTGTATAAATCCAACTTTTAGGTACCTAAATAATAAGGGATTAATCTCTTTCCCTATTTACTTTTAGTGGAAGCAAGGGTTTATCAGACCCATAATATTTTGTCTTCAAATTTTCTTACTGTCACCCTTACGTGACAGCAGCTACACCTTCTCTTAAATATTAAAAATAAAAAAGCCATTTCTCCATCAAAACTGACTTAGATTATCCCACAAAGCATTAGAAGAGGGTGTGCCTGGCCTTCAAATTTGGGTTATTAATCCATTAGGTTTTTCTTTTAGCAAATCCTATGAAAATACAGTAAAAATTTGGTGTTATGTAGGCAGCAATGACAGGCTATAATTCAGATCAAATATAGTTACATAAACCAACATGAGGGAAAAAAAGGGGTATAATTCCACACACGCTTATAACTCAACTGATTTTCACAATGTCAGAATTTGGAAAGAGAAGGAAAAAAATGCCTGTTTCATTTTGATTGTGTAAAACTTCTCAGCTACAGACTTGAGATATGCGTGCTTACTATCTCAGCACCAGAGAGAGACCAAGCAAATAAACGAAGCTTCTAAAATAATAGTATTGGGATGCCTGGTAAAAACTATCTGGTCCAGCTGCTTTTATTATGTCAGAACAGCTGCAGTGTTGGGAGAAAGTGAACACATAGCTCAGGAAAGAAGAGGCAACTTACTGTAACATTTGTCTAAACCATGATCTAAACAACCAGATTTCCCTTTGAGCAGCAATGTGCAGGGCTGATGAACTGCTACGCAAGGTATCAAACTCATCCCTGGGAAACTTTAGGGCTACACTAAAGGTTGGTTTGACCTGTGGGACTTTTTTGGCCCCTGAGATTACAGTGATCAGCATTTCTATTATTATTAGTTGATTGTGTCATAATGGGAAACACTATGGGTACTGTGACTACAAGGCTGAAACACACAATAAGGAAGGAAACTTCACAATTAATGAATAACTAATTTAATGAAGGCTCTGAAAAGAAACAGCGTTACATGTTTAGAGGGCAGGAAGAAGAGACTGCAAAGGGTCATTGCAGTCCTTCGCTTTTCATTTTTCTCCTTGATGACTTATTTAATATATTAATTAATATAGATTGTCTACTGAGCTGCCTAGATTCATATTTAATAGTAAAATTTAATGTAAACCTATTCTACATTTCTTGTCTTGTATCATCTTGCTAAGCCTACCTATACATACGAAGTGCAGCTGGCATTTGGAACCTTACACAGTCCTGGGGAGTCCAGCTGAGCAGCACTATCAGGAGATCACAGAATCACAGAATATCCTGAGTTGGAAGGGACTCACAAGGACCATCAAGTCCAGCTCCTGGCCCTGCACAGGACATCCCCAAGGATCACACCATGTGCCTGAGAGTATTGTCCAAATGCTTGAACTCTGTCAGGCTTGGTCCCATGAGCACTTCCCTGGGGAGCCTGTCCTACATTTCTGAAACACAAGAACTTTGTGACAAATTGTTAAACAAGAATTCTGAATTAAAGATGTTCACAACAGCCTGAGTTTAAAGATGTTGAGCATCCATGAACATAAGGTAAATACAAGAAGAATAATACTGCGGGTGACCAGAGAGCTTTTGTTTTCTAGAATATATGAGAGATTTGAACATAAATGATGAATTCTGTTTGAGTACCTCTTAGCAAGTGTCACTCTTGTAGTAGCAGAACAGATGGGTAAGCACAGAAAACAGATGACAGCAAGCAGGAAGCTCTGGAAAGCAGTTTTTCTTGGGAGAAGTATGAGGAGAAAGAGCAGTTTGGGGCTGGGGAGCAGGGAGCAAAAAGACTTTAGGGAGCTTTGGGCTGTATGATTAGGGATGCTCTTTAAGCGTCGGTCCAGGACTTTGTATGTTTGTGAGTCCTGTCTGGCCAAGATGAGGCTGCTCCAATGATTTGCTGTGTGTCTGCTATCCAAAGGAAGGTTAGCAGAGTGCAAGTGGAACTGAGGTGGCACATTTTTTGATCCTGATGAGGAGGCAACCCTTGCCCAGACCCAGGCGAAGTTTACAGGTAGTGGCTGAGTAACCAAGGGAATGCAGTGCACAGCAGGGTTTGCTCTTAGGACCTGTGTTACTGTGAGCACAAGGTGCAGCATACCACCTTGCTGCTTGTTTGGTGGAGTTTTAGTTGTTATCTCTCATGTTCTCATGTATTTCTAACAAACTGTAACTAGTTTTACTAAAGTAAAAGGAAGTGAAATATTAATTACTTCTTCAAAGGAGAAGCTAAACTAATATAAGCTTCCAAAAAAACCCTGTTTGCTGTTCCTAGCATAGGTGAACATGGATTACCTGCCCAAGTGGCAAGTCTGTCCTCTTGAGGTGAGGAGAGTAGAAGTAGAGCAACAAACAGAACAAAGGTTCCTGTTTGAAGCCTGTGGAGTCGCCAGGTCGTTCCCGCCTCAGCGGTGTCACTCTTTGTGCTGACAGGTGTCTGCAGGAGGGCAACTTTAGCAAATCCCATGAGATTTCCACACATACTTGGCGTGCACAAAATGAAATGTCATTGTTGTTATCCATGTCGTTAATATTAATGCAAGGAGGGGCAAGGGAGGTGTTCTAGAGGCTTAATTTGGGGTGATAGGATTTTACTTTACTAAAAGCATTCTTCGAAATACTTCTAAACCAAAGACACAGGCAAAAATCAACCATTTCTGTGAGTGAAAGAGATTAGAGGCATTTTAGGAACTGGGAAACCCAAACAAGAAAAATTAAATGCATTTTAATCATCATACAGCCAGGCTGCTGGCACTAAAACTCACTAAGTCAGGAAGGAGTGCTTACAGTTGGAGCAGAAGAAAAGCTGACAGCATAAGAGCTCCTCTTTCAGACTTATGTGACCTATGGGCTGGTTGTGGCTAATGCTCAGTGCACCTCTGAGAAACATGGTAGAATAACTGAAGCATAAGCACAATAAATAAGGAAGGTGAATTAGGCCACTTTCAGTGCCATTTCACTGGTTCCTGCCAGTTTCAGGCGACAGGGTGACAGCAGAACTCGGAAATGTTTCTACAGCAGTACTAAAAACCTAAACCCAAAAAGATAGAAGAACTAAAATGCTCAGACCAAATGAAAATCTAATAAGTGCCATGGAGCAGGGGGGTTGGAATTAAATGATCTTTAAGGTCCCTTCAAATCCTAATCATTCTGTAACTGGCATCTCAAACACATGATGGAGAAGAAAAAACAGATGGATACCTTATTATCAAGTAACCAAACTTACAGGAAAAATATGGTAGCAGGTAAAGGCAGAGGAAGTGCTTGTGTGGGATGGGTAATACTAAACATAAAAGTATAAAAATACTATGACAAAATTGTCAGGGCATCTAAGAGAAATCCGCAGGACATTCTTTTTCATAATATCCTCCAGTGCATAGATATTCAGCTTGAATAGATGGAACTCTATAAAGATGAGTTAAGCCAGAAAAGGGATGGAGGGCATGAGAGGGTCAGAGAATAGTCCAAAAAAAGCAGAAAGACCACGAGAAGCCTGAAGAATATCAAAAGTAGTGCATCAGAAATTAAGATAAAATGTGTCATGATTAGAAAAGAAAAAGCAATTCAAGAAAGCAACTTGCATAGCTCAAAAGGAAAGACACTGGCAAATTGGTTGGTATTTCAGAAATAGGACATTGGTTCAAATGAGGAGAACAGAAAAGCCCATAAAACATGGTGGGTCAAATGTAAAGCAGAAATATCGATAATTTTAAAATAACTTGGAAAATGCTTTGCTCACCTTACTATACTCCTTCAGATACATTAAAATTCAGAATCAGACCAGTGACAGCAGAATGGTGGTAAAGGTGTAAAAGGAGCACCTTTTGTGGGGACGATAAGAGGAAGCTTATTTAATTTCCTTGCACTGATTTTCACTGTTGAAAACAATGGGGAGCTTTTGAGACCCGACACCTCTGCAGCAGATTGGTCAGAAAAGAGTGAGGTGAATTTGAAGCAAACATACAGGGGTCTCAGACCAAGCAGATAGACTCAGTTTCCACGGATCACTGGGACCAGATGGCGTTAAGCCATGAGTCTCGGAGGAGCTCGAGGGTGGGATTGCAGAAGCGTGGGCCGAAGTGAGCCGCGTGCCCTTGCGAGCAGCCGGCTGCGGAGCGCCTCCGGAGCGACAGGGATCGCCGGACAGCGGCTCTGCTCCCCACCGCCCAGCGCGACAGAGCCCACAATGAGGAAAACCACCACCGAGCACCTGAGCAGGAGCTGTTTTGAGGAAAAGAGTATGGGCTTTGCATAAGGAAAGCCTGGGGCAGAAATCCCAAATCAAGATAGCATCTCCTGACGCTGCTGCTGGAGACAGGGTACAAGCGCACTTTCTACTCCCACTTTGGCAGTGCCTGAAGAATTCACAGCTCCAGCACTCTGTCTGCAGTGTCCTATATTTTACATGCTTCTCATTCCGTGATAACCCTGCTTTGCCTTTGCTTTTACATCACAAACAGTTGTGAGGCTTATCCATACAAAGCATCTCTCATAAGGCTTATCCCATTCTCTGACAAACCTTAGTTCTGACCGCATTTGCATTAATACGCCCTCTCTAGATGTGTCCTTTAATTTGCTTTGGCTTATAAACAGCTTCTGCAGAGCATCCATAAAGATAATTTAGAGTTATGTGGCCTATAGCATTTAGCTGTAGAGGTTGTCACTCGTCCCCTTGTCAGACTCAACCTAGTTCTGTGCAAGGCCCTTCGAGACCTCATCCTCTCCATACGAGCTTGAAGGAATTAGGAGAAAACCTGCCTCTGAAGGTATACGGTAAATTCTCCCTTGCCCTAACCACTTACATGCAAGATCCAGCTTCCCGAGTGCCAGTCCTTCTGTGTTTTACCTTGAACTTCACAGGAACTCATTAAACTCTGAAAAAATCCATTATAGTATCTTGTCTCTTGGCTCCAAATGGGAAATGTACATTGACAGGCAATGTCCTATCACATAACTTCTCAGTGGTTGTTATGATTGTTATGCACAGCTATGAATGTGCAAAAATACACTTAATATCACTATATTAAGAGAGTAATCATAATATATTACATAAAGTAATTGCGTAACACATATATAATGATGACAAATTTATTTAAGTAAATTAAAGGTACTGCAGAGGAGCTATTTTCCAGCTATCTTGGATTAAAATGCTCACTGTTGGAAGTCTAATTTAAATTTTTATTATTAGATTATGATAACCATTGTGAACTCAGTACTAAAAGTATATAGCCCTAAAAGTCCATACAAGCACCAATTAATCTATCCTGAAATTCTCTGAGCAAGAAAATGTGTTTACCATGGAATATTTTATTAGCTCTTCATTTAAAAAAGGCACTTCCCCACAGGGGAGACGTTTCTTGGACTGGACACTGAAGAATGCTGATGATGCCACAGACTCCTTACTAACTGGACTCACAAGCAACAAAATCTTGGTTCTTGTCTGTCACTTGGCTATGGAGACCCACAAGCCTCAGCCTGAAAAAATTGTGGTTGTAGATTTCCCACCCCTGATTCCATCTCAATGACTAATTACCAGTCACTTCCCATTGAGAAGGGGAGAGACACTGTTCTACATTTATTTGCTAGCAATGCACCCTATATTTAAGTAAATATTGATTTTCTAATCTCTAAGGTAAAGTACCATAGAATGGCAATTTTGAAATGGTGGTAGTGCACATAGTGACACATGCTTCATTAACCTGTCCCTCCTCCCATGTGCCAAGGCTTGTTGTCAGTCTCAGTAGACTAGTTCCCAAATAGCTGGCTGTTTATCTTCATCTGATTGAACTCCAAACCCCACATACTTCTTCACATCATGTCTACCTTCCTTTTGTCATTCTTTGACATTGAGACAGACCTTCCCCCCCATCCCCCCCTTCATATCACCTTTTATGAAATTAAGTAGTAAATATGTTGTGCAGGAGCAACATCTTGTTCTCGCCCATGTCCTGCCTGTGTCAGTATAAACACATTCATGGGCTTTATTACGTGGCTCAATTTATTTACAGATAGACATACAATCTATCAGGCAAGTTGTGCTGACACCAAATAAAGCCTGTTTCAAATATTGATAAATTCCTTCAAAGGTTAGCAGAAATGTTATGGCTTCAACATTCACACAGAAACAGAATATCAAACATATCCCCAAACGGGGACTTTGCAGCAATAACCTCCTATGTCTGAGTCTAAATATGAAAGAAAAATGCTTTCATGAAAAGGAAATGGAACACAAAATTAAATTCGGAAAGTCAATAATTAGACAAAAGAAACTCCCTTCAATCCAGCCACCTCTCCTCTCTCTGGCCCTATAAAGTACTTTTTGAGTGTATTTTCTCATCCTTTTTAATAGGTTAAATTTCACAGCCCCATTCCTCAAAACTGAATGAATTTTTGCCAGGACAAGTGAAACATTCTCAGTGCATGGTCAACCCCTAAATGAAAGACAGAAGACCTTTTCACAACAGTCTTGAGACCGCAGGGCTATCTGATTGTATCTGTAAAATCACACACACTCATTTTTTTATCACAGCCATAGATGGAATATACTTCATTGTTCTCCACTTTAGCAGCATTTTCTTCTATCTTGCACTTACAGATCATTTCACATTTTACCAGCAGCACCATTAAGGTGCTTCCCTGAGCATGTTGAACTGGGTTGGTCACTGTATGGGTTCATAAAAATCCAAGCTTCCGACAAAGCCAAAAAGGACTTACACTGTGACCGTGGGAGGGTTATTTAGTGGATAAAGGGCTCCATGTCTCTGTGCTCAGCTATGAAAAAGTTGTTTGAGCCAGGATCCTATTCAGGAGCTATGGGCTAAGACTCTATCTCTGCTTTTCTGCAGGGAGGCAGAAAGGGAAACTTCGGAACCTGCACTTGTAGGGCTGATTTTTAACAACTCCCAGCCTAGACACAGGTCTTGCTGGAAGTAGAAAGACAAAAGTAAAGTCAACATTGGCAGATCAAAGCCTATTCTGTTTGATGAACAAACATAAGTAAGGCATTAGTAGAAAGAAATTAGAACCTAAGGATAACATTAGCCATTGGAAAAAAAAATCCTTCCTATATCTTCATAGATAGTGATCGTAATTCAGCACTGACAGTACAGGTATTACATGTTGGCAAAGTCTTTACAGTTGTATTATTCTCTCAGAGCTTGGGGGCCACAGGCTTTTTAGGGAAGCCTGGACTCATACTCCATTTGAAATTCACCTTATTTGCTTTCAGCTGACCCAACTTATTTAAAACACCCCAAACTTAATTTTAAAAATACTAAGACTAAGCAATGAGCTAAAACTTGTTTGTGATATGTCCTTCCCTTCCAGAATTTTTTACCATTTTTTTTGTTCATTTGCTTAAGAGCTTGTAAATCAGTAGGATAGAAAACATCTGTGACTGGATAACACGGAGAGGCAGAAACATGAGATGACTATTACCTCCTTTGGGACAGAAGAAGCAATGAGGCTATCATGAGATGCAATTCCATCCGCTAGGTAAGTGACGAAAAAATGGGCATCCAAAGCCTGAAGTCAATCTGAAAAAGTATGCAATTTCTACTTCCTAAAATCTGTAGTGACAATGCAATAAAAAGACCAATTGAATAAGCACAATCACTAAGTGCTTCTGCTCTAATGATGAGCTGCCTGTTGCCTACAAAGTCTATTTAGACAACAGTGCTGTTACTTGATGTAGCTGTTATGCTGCAGAATTTCAAATCCAGTAAGGCAGAGAAGGTAGTTCAAGTTCATATATTCACAGATTCATAGATAATGCTGACAACCTATTCTGATTTCTGTGTGAGACCAACTCACTTCACTGGGGAAATTAAAAAGGGCAGTTGAGAATCAAGGGCCATATTATCATTCTATGAGCACTAACAAGGACATGTAAGTATGATATTGCTATGTGTTAATGTAGCTATGTATCAGCTGTGTGTCAGCTGCACCAAAGCACATAGGAGTTTTATTTTCTAATGATGCCATTGATTTTTTGTAGTAATACCAGTAGCAGTAGTTGTAAAAGGACAGAAGGTCTCATATTTGACCAGGGTCAGACTAGGCCAGACAAAAAACAACACAGAGAAGTCAAACCCTTTCCTGAAAGAGTTTTTAGCTTAATAAAAGGAGAGAAAGAGGAATGCAATATGAATGCAAGCAAGTTATCAGCAGAATCAGTGCAAATTCACTTTGCAGCAAGGCAGAAGCAGGAGGCGACAAGGACCAGTCAAATCTGGCTGACGTGATGGGTGCTCCGCAGCTGGGGAATGCTACAAGACATCTGCCATTGCCCACGTGTGAATTCAGCTCAGTTCCACGGTGATAGGTACAGGCACAAACACGCTTTCAGCAAGAGTTAGGGAAGCAGCATGGACTCCACAGGGTCTTGAATAAACCCTTATCTGGGCAAAACAGAGCACCCTCAGCTTCTGCGATCAGCAGTGTCAAACAACTGGAATAAATTACTATTGCACTGCTTTGCACAGAAAAGGAAAGGATCGTAACTTTTATGACTCTAAGGATTTTTAGATTAAAAATTAAATTATACAAGAAGCAGAAAATATTAAAAGTACACATGGGGGCCATCTGCTTGGAGAGCAGGTGGATGTCCGACCTCCGTAAGGTTTCAGTGATAAAGCTGATATACTAGAGTTACCATTGATCTTACTGTCACTGTGTTATTAAAGAGCTGTAATGCAGTAATCATACCACAGCAGCTAGAAAGCTATGTGGCATATCATGTGTATAAGGAGTTTCTGAATATACTTGATCATACAGTTGGCTAATAATCTATTATATTTGCTGTGCCTCAGACTTGGTCTTATTAAATTGAGCAGGAAAAATATTGAGATGCTTGGACAGGTGTGAGTGAGCAAAGGCTGATCTGGTCACCTTCACCATGCACCTGGGAAAGATATATCTTAAAAAATGTGGAAAAAAAAGTCGTAATGTCTATTGGAGGATTCTAACTTAGGTATTCATATAGGTATGTGAAATGCCATGTNAAAAAAACGTGGAAAAAAAAAGTCAAAATGTCTACTGGAGTATTCTAACTTAGGTATTCATATAGGTATGTGAAATGCCATGTCATTTCTCCTTTGGCTTGACAGCATGAGGCCCAGGAATTAGTTTTTGTTCTCTGCAAGAGGTGTCACACCCCTTCTGTCTTTCGTGCCAAGGCCTCCTAGCTGCAAAATGTTGACACCTGGCCAGTTGCAAACTACCTTCATCAGTGTCCTCTGAGAAGCATTTTCCAGATATTAGAACACATCCAGGATGCATGTGCTTGGTGTCATCCCAGATCATCAAGCTCACAGGAGTTAAACCTTTGCTAGTTCTTCACAGTGAGTTACAGATGCTTGCGAGAGGTTGCTCAATACAGCTTGTAATCTGTTGACTTCAGTGAGTCCTGCTCCCTTCTGCTCCTTATCCCCATCCTGGGAGTCACCTCTGCAGAGTGCTCCGCCTCACCACCAGCTCTTTCTGCCCGCATCAGCACCATCCATATTGAGCCTTGAATCTCCTCCATCACACAGAGACTCCCTGAAATCATGGAGCAAGCAAGGAAAGGTGGTAGAAGGGTAGCACAGCACTTCATGGTTTGTCACCCTGCTCTATAATGAAACGACAGTCCACATTTATCTGGAGCCTAAGATAAGGGCTCCTCATTATTGGAACATAGGTACTTCTATGTAGTGAAGCAGTAGAAGACATGAAGCTATATTTTAGTCTTATCCTTAAAGTACTCCAGTTACCACCACCATCTCTGTAAGCCAAAAACCTGTAATAATCACATCGTTGAAATTAATGTCTGTTCTTATATCCAACTCCCTTACACAGATCAGCCTGAAAGGTGCTAGCCTCCAATCTGAGTTTTCCGATTAGAGATTTTTACTGCTGTAGACTGAGCAATAAATTATGTTTAAAGTATCATTAAGTACTTCTTCTAACAATGATCGATGACAATACTTAATAGTTACAGGGTGAAAAAAAGCTAAGTAAAACCCTGCTTTGATCCCAAGTAGTTCAAGTATAGGAGCTTGCCTTTCCATCACAGCACATTTCCAGGAGGATTTAGAGTTGAGTTGTGGACATATGTGCTGCAGTGCTTCTACAGCCAGCTTTGCCTCAAAGTTACACAGTATTCTAAATAAACCAAAATTATTTTTCCATCCACTTTCCACTTACCATATATATAACCACACTACCTGCTCATAATGACAGAATAAACATTTTCACGGATGTTTCTCGATGTCCCTGGTGTTTCATGCATTGAAGATGTTACCAAAATATCCTGCTTCTATTAATTTTTTCCTAAATTGGTACATTCATCCATTTCTCATCTGTTCATCTCTACTATGTCATTCATTTCTCCTTCTGAGGCTGAATTGTTCTTATCGTCCATACTAAAGCAATTTGCTTCTCCCTAGCAGAGGTGAAGGAATAAGTTGGAGTATGCAATGTGAGGACAGAGACTACTAAATAAAATAATTAATTATTAATATATTTTCACTATTTTATATAATGCACAGTACTTATATAAAAATAATGAACAATATAAATGGATAATTCAGGAAGTGTGGGGAGAAGGTAAGACTGTCAGGCCCCAAAATCCATACAAGATTTGGCTCAGCAGGGTTTGTCCAATTTTCCAAGCTCCTTCATTTTATAGTAATTTATCCCCAATCTCTGCTCATCTCATAATGTGAATACAATCATACTGAAAATAAAAAAATAAAAAAATAAAAAAATAAAAAATAAAAAAAGTATGTGAGACTAATATTCCATGTCTCACTAGAATGGAGTTGCTAGAGAAATATTTCATTTTCATTACACCAGGCTTTTTAAGATTAGAGAAATAATTTATACTGTTTTACCTGGCATTGAAAGACTGAACTCTATTCCACTCACAAAGTGTCAATAACTGAAGAGAAGTTCTTAGCTCTATTCATTCCCTTCTAGAGTCTATCAGCTGAACTTAGTGTCTGTATGAGTACATCTACAATAAATGTGTCCTGAAAGAATAATTACAAGCAAAACACAAACCATTGGAAGAAGGTTGATTATCTACATTTAAACAGGATTCCGGTATCCACCAAGCAGAGAAAAGTTCTTGCAAGGCCATATGGGAGCCCGGGGGAAAAAGGAAAATTACTTGTCAGGTCTAGGTTAAGGAATACTTAGCAGAGAACAAGGGTTTTGCTGTCCTGCTAAAAAGCACTGCCTATAGACGGCTTCTATAAAATTAAGTTTAAAAAAAACTAAAACACCTTGTTCAGAAGTTAACTTGACCCTTTAGCAAGAACTAAACCCTAATACATAATACATCCCTTCCTGAGAATTTTGCCATCAACTTCAAACAGGAAGAGAGCTTGTTCTCCTCTATTATTTTGCTTAAACCAACTTTCCTTTGACTCCCCTGATTGAACTTTGTTTTAGCCAAGCTCATTCCTGCCCACTTTTGCTACCACAGTGGTCACAAGTCCCCTGACCTGGTGCTCTACAGTACCTCTGTAACTCTCTTTCTCTGCTGCCCACCTGATTCCCATAAAGCTGTGTCGCAGTTAGACACAGCCCGGGGAGAAAAGAGGCAGCCGAACTCAGGAAGAACAGGATTGAATGAATTTATTTATTTATATACCCTAGGTTGTTGGCATGGTATAAGGTCATTGGATCCCTGGCCATCCACCCCCAGGATGATTCGTCAGGTCCTAAAAAACCCATTTCCCAAACAATTCCTCAGAATAACAACAAGGTGCAAAATATCTCACAGGTGCAAGATAGCAGAAATATTTACGAAAGCTCTCTAGCTGTTTTTCAGCTACCTCCGTGAGAAAGTGAGAATGCACACTGACAAGCAGAAAACTGGAAAATGTCTCTGCCACCAAGCTTTCAGTGTCCACAAAGCTGTGCCCATCACCGTGTTTTACCAGTCCTTTCAGCACTCTGAGCTGCCAACATGGTGCTTCACAGAGGAAAGCAGAAAATTCACATGACACCGTGGAATGACTCAGCCAGCACGTTTCCTTCGACTACCTGCAGCAGCTGGATGCTGAAAGGGACCCAAAGAAACATGCTGAAAATGCAGACCTGCAAGTCACATTCGATGTGGGATATAATGGAGCATGGTGGCTTTGGGGCTCATAAATAACAGCTATACCTCCTTCACCACTACATTTTTGTTCCACAGCCCAGAAGTCTATTAAAGATAAGTAATTATCACCACACCTCCCCAGGAAGCATTCTCCACAAAATGGCCCTCAGACAGATTGATGCTTCCTTTTTCTGCAATAAAGTCTTGATTTTAAGTTTTTTTCATATGATTAAGGAGCACTGTAAAACATTTTTATTATCTTTTTGCTCAGACTGAGAGACAATTATCATGTTGTTTGTATATGCAGCAACCTATTCAAGTATTAGTCATTTTCCTTGTTATTAGCTTCTGCTTTAAATTGCTTGATAAAAAATTATGGCCACATTTGTGATCCCACAGTGTTTGTTTTCTCTTTTTATGGCATGGCAACACAAATGAAAAGAGACAGCTAATGGCCTGGGGAGGAAGACATGTGGTCTCAACAGGAAGGCTGCAATGACAGGTATGAACACTCATTAAAGAGGTAGGGTGAGAGCACATTGATTTTCCAAAGAAAAATACTTTTTTATCCTTCCAAAGATATCTTCCTGTAATTATCTGGTGCTGTGTTCATTCGATACGTGTTAATTGGAACAAGTTTTTATTTGCACAGGTGGCAGCTCCGGCTATCCTCTCACGCTGAAACAGCACCGAGTTACGCAAAACAGAGAATATGCAGCACAGCTTCTGCCCTTCACAGAACCACAACTTTATGTACCAACAGCCAGAGGTGGCCAAGTGGCTGACAAGACTGTCACCAGGGTCCCAAATTGCTAAGGACATATTTGTGAACACAACAACCAGGATTATGTCTATTCTAGTAAATGAAAGGGGCCGGAGACCATTCTCCAGCCTGAAGGCCAACAGGCATAGCACGGCTTTATCCTTTTGGCTAAACTCTCATCTTCAGAAACAGAGTGACTGCATTCAGGCTGTTCACTGGGAACTGTCCCTGGTTTGTGCTGTTGACCCTGACTTACTCGAGCATTTTCTTGAAAGGCAGTACTTGCAGCAGGTCAAGGCCCTGCTAGGACTGGGCTAACAGCTTAACAGTGAGCACGGCCCTTGCACGTGCCCACAGCCTGACACGGTTTAGTTTACAGGTTATAGGCATTTCCATGGAAACTCCTCTGAATAATTGTGTAGAAGAGGCTCATGGATTAAAAATAAACCCAGCGCTACAGATTTGCAATGTGAAGCGCACTTACAGAGATTTGTAAGAATTTGATGGATTGTAGCTGTAAAGTGCTGCTTACACAGTGAAAATGAATTATATCTGTGCTATCCTATCATCAAAACAGTTTTTAGAAATTATAGGTCCTCTTATGTACTGGGTAAGAGAACTTAATTGCTTAATGGTGACTTTTAAGAAATTAAGATGTCTCTCAAGAAATAGTAAAGAACAGTGGCCTTGCTTTACCCCCTCCTTCAGTGATAAGGAGTGAACAGCCTCAGAGGTAGGAAGGCAACACGCTGTAGTGTCCAGATTTCTGCTCAGCTGCACAAGTTTTTCCAAAACACTGTACCCATAGCCTCTGCACACACACATCAGCTGTGCCCTCCCATCCTCCCACCAGCCCTGCCAGCATGGCCAAGGGATTTATAACGACAGACTAACCTGAACTTCTGTATGCCAGGAGTCACAGCTCTGCCCTGCTTCGAAGCCTGCAGTCAGAGCTCAGCTAGGGCAAATCTTTGCATATACAGGTGCCTTTGCTGCAGATTTCTAGTGATGGAGAGTAGCTACGTACTCAGGTGCCAGCCTTGATACACTGCATCTGATAACTAATCACAGATTGCTCAGATATTTTCTGCAGCCACCCATTAGTTTGACATGCTGTACCTAAGCATGCAATCTTTCTTAGCAATGCTTGGAAAACTATGAATCTAGCCAGATCAATTAGACGACAGGTTTATTTGCTGATTTCTGTTGATCTTTCTCTCTAACCAGTATTATCTCTGTGGGCATCCTCAGTACTCAACTTCACACACAATATTTATGCAATTAGATGCACAATTTTCCCTTTTGATTTTAAGCGTACATATAAATTTATATTCTCATTCACAAATAGTTATATAGGCACAAATAATCTCCTTTTAGTGTGAAAAGCCTACTATTACCAAGCTTTCTCATGCTTACATCTGTAAGCTAACTGATCAACCATTAGTCATGCTTCATACTGAGGGATGTTTTTCTGGGAGTTCCTTTAATCCCTATTTTTGAATCTTTGAATCTCCTTGCAGTTAGACATTTTTTTGTTTTTATAGCAACACCAGAACTACATTAATTCCATAAGCAAGATTGGCAGCCAACATCAGAGTGCCTCAGAATAATTCAGAGGGGGGTCTAGACTAATCCAAAAGTAGGGTCTTCAATGAATTCAGATCAGGCTGCTCAGGGATTTATCCTGCTGGGTCTTCAAAACCTCCGAGAATATCCTATAGTCTTTAAACTGTTACCATGGGGAAAAAACTTTTCCTTCTGTCAGTACCTCCCCATTCTCTGTCACTCTCCTACCTGCACCACTACAAAAGTAGGATAGGATAGGATAGGGTAGGATAGGATAGGATAGGATAGGATAGGATAGGATAGGATAGGATAGGATAGGATAGGATAGGATAGGATAGGATAGGATAGGACCAACCAATAACCATCAGCTAGTTCAGCTACCTGACCAATTCAGGGTTGACCAAAAGTTAAAGCATTCTATTAAGGGCATAATCCAATGCCTTCTAAACACTGACAGCTGTGGGGGATCAACCACTTCTCTAGGAAGCATGTTACAGAGTTTGACCACTTTCTTGGCAAAGAAATGCTTTCTTCCTAATGTTCAAAGCCTCCCCTGGCCCAGCTTTGAACCATTCCCACATGTCCTGTCTCTGGATACCAGGGAGAGGGTCAGCAGCCAAAAGCCAAGAGCCATCTCCTCATCTCCTCAGCACAGGCGGCTGCTGTTAGGTCTCACTAAAGCCATCACTGCTCCAGGTTGAATAAGCCCAGCTCTCCAGCCTCTCTTCACAGGTCAGGTACTCCATCCATCACCAGATTGGTGGGCCCCCTTAACTCACTTCAATTAACTGATGTTTTTCTTCATTAGAGGGGACAAAACAGGATACACTATTCCGATGTGGTCTACAAAATACCAAATAGAAAAGAAATAAACCCTTCCCTGTGTGCTCTGGCTCTGACCCTGTTCCTACAGCCCAGTGTGCTGGTGCCCTCTCTGCCTACTAGCGTCCCTGTGGTTCAATGCTCAGCTTTACCACCAGCAGGAACTGCAGGGACCTTCCTGCAGAGCTGCTCCCAGGCAGGCAGTGCCTGGCCTGTGGTAATGCAGTGGCTCATCCTTCCCAGCAGCAGCAGTTGGCAGCTCTTGTTGTAGAGTTTCAGGAGGTTCGTGTCAGCCCATGTTGCTAGGCCTCTGAGTAGCAAACCGGCCTGGAAACTTAACTGTTTCCCTCAATTTGTTATCATCCATAAAGCTGGTCAGATATCGTCTGCCTTCTCTTCCAGATCACTGACAGATGTTTGTATTGGGTTTGTGTGGCAAGGGTTTGGTAGTGATGGGGCTACAGGACTGCCTTCTGTGAGGAGCTGCTAGAAGCTTCCCCCATGTCCAACACGGCCAATGCCAGCTGGCTCCAAGGTGAGCCCATTCCTGGACAAGGCAGAAAAAACTGCTGCACAACAGCAGCTGGGAGAGAGGAGTGAGCATATGTGAGAGGAACAGCCCTGCAGACCCCAAGGTCAGTGCAGAAGGAGGGGCAGGAGGTGCCAGGGGCCAGAGCTGAGATTCCCCTGCAGCCCCTGGTGCAGACCACGGTGAGGCAGCTGTGCCCCTGCAGCCCATGGAGGGACACACTGAGCACAACTCATTAATTACTGAGCCTGATGACTCAGACCATGACCCAGACTTACAGCTCACTCTGCCAGCCTATAATATCCCAACTTGGATATCTGGAAGGAAGGTGTCGCAAACAATGTCAAAACCTTCCTAAACTCAAGGTAGGTATCATCATACCTCTCTCTCATGAGAAATTCTGGGCTTTTATTCTTTAAAGAATCAAAATATTCCCTTCAGTCACAGCATGTTTAGCATCCCATATTCCTTTCAGAGTTCTTGCTCTGAGATTAGATTTCCCCCTCAGCCTGTAGCCATGCCATTATTTGATCCTCAGTATAACCTTAATAACTTTATCATTGGCCATGGTTAAAATGTGCATTGCTGGCTGGAACCCAATTCACTGAAATATCAAGACCGCTGTGTTTCCGTGACCTGTTCTTATATCCTTCCTAGCATGTTATATAGTATTTATTATGGAGCTGCCAATCAGACAAAGAAATTGACGTGTTTGCCTTTTTGTTACTACTATCATCTGCTCTGGATAATGCAGCCTTTACAAGAATCACCAGGAGCTACATTTTAATGAGGTTTTGCTTTAGTTTATCCAGAAGCACATCAGTAGCATCACTGAACCTGAATACAACACAGACTGGAGTCTTTCTACTAAATATGTAGTTAATTCTTTCTGCTAACAGCCTCTCTGCTGGCAGTAGTACCTATTCATATTTTTCTGCCTTGAGCTCTACTTAAAAGTTATGATCTGTGTGAGCTTACTTCTCTCCTACTCCTACAGTTTTGTCCAGTTTGCTTTATTCACTGTGAAAGCAGAAGAGGAGACATTTTCCTTGAAAAAAGCAAATATATTCTGTGTTAAAGAAATGTTTATAGGCAGGATGCTAAAGACAAGTCCTATCTTTTCTTTCTAATTTCCAATTTAACTGTAGGATTTTTATTTTTTTTTTATATTGTTGACACTGACTGATGATAGCAGTAGCTTTTTCATCCCAAACAAAATTTCCAGGGAAACATGTGAGCTGATAAAATAGAATTCATCACACTCTAAACTTGGATCTCAGGTCAATAAGTGTCACTTAATAATCTTTTACATCAAATCAAATAAGAAAGTCAAGAAAAATATAATTTCAAGAGCAGAACCTATCCTTGTTCATCCAAATCACATTTATAATGCACGAGAGAGAAAAAAAAAGCTTCCTGTTTCATTTCCCATGAATGTCTTTATCTTCAGCTTTATGAGATTTCTAATGGTTCTGGTTTAGTCTGGGTGGTGTGGGCTGACCCTGGCTGGGCCTAAGGTGCCCACCAATGTTCACAGTGATGACATTTGTCTTCCTAAGTCACCATTACATGTCATGGAGTCCTGCTCCCCTGGGATGGCTGCAGACCTGCCTGCCCTTGGGAGGTGGTGAATGAATTCCTTGTTTTCCTCTGCTTGCATGTGAGGCTTTTGATTTACCTATTAAACTGTCTTTATCTCAGTCCTCGAGTTTTCACACTTTTACCCTTCTGAGTCTCTTCCCCATCCCACCAGTGGAGAATGAGCGAGTGGCTGGATGGGGGTTAGTTGCCTGCTGGGGTTAAACCACGACACTTTCCAGTGATTTCAATTCTACATTCCATTCTAGTGTTTTCTCTAAATCCCACCAAGAACTTTTGTGTCTGGAACAAAGTAATGAATTTTTACTTTCCCACTATGACACCGCTGGGGCAGAGGAACTGCTCCTTTCCCTCTCAACAAAATAAAATAAAATAAAACCAGAGCACAGAACAGCTTCCAGTTCAAAGATATGTCTGAACTTTCTCCATTTTCACATAAAATGCCTGAGTGTATGGCTTTGCTAATTTAATTCCCATTTGCTTTGCTGTAATATACCCTTTGTAAATGTTAGAAGTCCATCTGCTTGTTTTTCCATCAGAGCCTTGGCACAGTTCCAGCTGCAGATGTGGCAGCTCCAGTGCAAAATGAGCAACAGTTTAAACAGTCTCATTTCCAGACCAAATGTGAAAGCTTTTTCTCTTAAAGGAAAAAATATATATCCCAAATCAGTATTTTGTTAACAGGTCCATAAACAAGAGCACTAAACAGAGCAGGCCCATCAGAAATGGGCCAAAAACATGAATCTGGGAGCCTTCTAAGAGAGATGTCCTGCTCTCAGTAACTTACAGAATCACATTTCTTCACCTCTAATTCCAGAAATATTTTGATGAGGACAAAACTAAGACTAAACTTCAGATGTGAAGGATAAACGCAACAGTGTGTGTCTGTAGGGGATAGTTTTAGCCATATTTTCCCATATGAAAGAGCAAACTTCACAATCCCCACCCCCACTCTGTGGAGTGGTAAAACCTCATTTTACTGAAATCTAGTCATTAATGGATCATTTCAGAGAATGATGATGTCATTTACAGGATTGTGTACATACTCAAATATGTGTACATACTCAAATTCCTTGTAAAATCAAGCAGCTTGATTTTTTTTTGTCATTTAGGTGGAAAAACCACCAATGCTGAGGGAAGGAAGGATCCATGCTGTGCAAGGTGCTGGGCACAGCTCTGATCTCCCCAAAGCTTTTTTTTTTTCATTTAGGTGGAATCCCACCAACATAAAGCCTCTTCCCTCAGACACCTGGGATGCCATGAAGATGCAGCTGACGATCCAGGTCTGAGCTGCATACCTCCTTTAAGATGACGTGCTGATCTCCTTTAAGATGATGTGAATCAGGAAATAACTCTTGCAATCAGTAAAGCTTCACTGATACAAAATTTGAGTCGCAGGGACCCCAGAATACACAGATAAGACTATTCAGCCATAATTACACCCACAAAAGCCCCTGGCCCCGCTACACTTGCCCTCTCTGACAAGACAGGATCATGTTGTACCTTCCATCTCTCTCCCATCTCTGCCAAGCAAGCCACACAAATTCGAAAAACTTTTAGGGTGAATGCGGGGTCGTGTGTAGTGCTCTCTCTGCAAAAACCATGGCACAGGGCAGCAGAACAGGCACAAAATAAATTGTATGGGGAGAAGACAGCAGTTTCAGGGGGAGAGTGTGGTACTCCTGTGGTGTTCTGGTGCAAGTAACACCCCTGGACACAAACGTGTTCAGAACAGCACTGACTGGCCCTAGGGGCAGAATCTTCACTGCTCCAGTACTGCTCACTTGGCTGAGAGAAAGCTGGAAAAAGTGCTGTGCACTCCAAAATGGTGTACTAATCCAGAGCACTGTGTAAAGCAGCCTAGGAAATATTAAGGAGAGAAATTTCACCTGGACTTAAACCCTTCCCTCCACGCAGTATTTACAGTTCTCACTTTCTCTGTGTTGCGTGTTGGTTTCGTGTCTCCAGCTATTACTACAGGCGTTGTGAAAGCGTGCTTTCCTCCAAAGCTCTGCTTTCAGCTCTTTATCAGAATAGCAACTAAAGCTGTTTCTTGGTGTGCACCTTAGAAGACATATTTTCCAAGATTGTTTTTAAGACCATTCTGGTCTTTCACATGTACCTCTACCCCCTTCATCTCTCATTCATCTGGGAAACCCCACTGTTACATGTCTAGGGTTTGAGCCGTGTTCCTAAGGCCGGTCCCAAAGGACCATCCCTGACACACAGCTTTCTCAGAAACACCCACTTTTCCTTCTCTACTCAGTCTAGGCTAATTAAAAGTAAAATCTCTGTACTTCTCCTCCCAAACAGTACCCCCTTGTATATGGAAAGCACTCAGCTCCTCCACAGCAGGGACTGACCCAAACGTGCCCTTTCCAGAGGTTATCAGACGTTTCAGCACCATCAGCTGGCTTTATTGGCCACTGAGGGTTTTATAGACCTCCAACATGGTGTATTTTTTATGTTTTTATGACCTCTTATAAATAAGACAATGGTCATTTTCTGTTGTTTTAGAATGTCTTCCTGTCTGGTAAAGATCAGGGAACAAACTGGGTTGCAGCTTCTCGAGAATCATTGGAAAGACAGGGCAGGAATACCTCAGGCAGAGACGGCTTGAGCTCTGCCTTGAATAGAAAATGGTCTTTAATTCTGGCAGCATACACAAGCATCACTTTTCAAATACAAAAATCCTTCCACTAGATACTGAAAATTGGAAAAAGGCCAGCAGTGTTAAACAGAAGGTAGTGCTTGTTCTGCCCTCACAGAAGGTCTGATTTGGAAGAAGTGGAGTACAGTCCTGATAAATGTCCCTTAGTTCTGGAGATGCAATATGTCAGCAGGATGAGAGGAAGCGGGCAGGAGAAACAGCACCTAAAAGAGCCACTAGATATTGTGGTCAGGATCACGCAGGTGAAGATCAGACATTCAATCTGGAAATAGCAATAGGCAAGAAAAGCGAGGGAGCACAGTGAGAGGCAATGGGCTATTAGAGTTAATAGAAAGAAGTCTCTTGACAGAGCAGGGGGACTTCTACTAACTGCAGATTAAAGCCCACCTTGCTGCTCTGAAGAGATGAAGCTGGTTAACTTGATGTACATTCCAGCTGTAACATGCACGAGCGCAGCAGACAGACTTCATGCCAGGCAGAGAGTTTGACTAGGCAGCAATATAATCTTTTTTTTTTCTTTTGCTTTCCTTACTGAAATATTGCTGGAAAAGAATATTAGAAATATATCCATGCAGGAAAAAAAAATTACATTTTCATATCTGCTGCATTAGTGATATTTTTTCCTTGAAGAAAATCCTTACCTACTAAGAAATAGTTAACAACAACAAGGGAAAAAAGGTACGCTTCTGGTTTTGTATTTGACACATGCTAAAATTGCAAGACAACAGAGAGCTGAGTTGAAAGTCAAATGTGTTCTGAGCACATTCTGGAGTCTAAAGTGAAGAGGAATAGAGGCTAGCATAGAAAATAAATGGTTTTTATCAGAGGTAAAGGTGGAAGGCAGGAAGTAACCTGGTGGAGAAGTTTGAGATCAGCTTTCCCATGACAAAGACCAGACAGATACAGAGGTCTGGACGAACCCTGCGGATGTCAAAGTAAATAAAGCACCCTTTGAAGAATAAAGGAAGATATGTGCCATCTAGCTCAACAGTATGAACAATCTTCAGGCACAAACTCCTCTCACGTGAGGCTTCCTTGAGGATTATATTTCATTTGGGTCCCTTTCAATACTCTCCCTCAGAATATTCTGTGATTTTCCCCCCAAAATGCAGTGCCACCCCAGCAGATGATGAAATAAGTAGATAGAAGCAGGAAGACCCAATGGGTCCTGTGTTTCCAGACATGCACATTCCCCGGTGAGCCCTAGGTTAGACTGCATCTTCTTCCTTTTGATTGTCATTTCACTATTTCATCATCACTTTTCCCTCCACCTTCCCTTACTCACAGCCTGGAAAAGTACCATTTTTTTGTATTTTTTCCCCCCTGTTTCCTTATATGTTGATACAATCATATTGTTAAGTTTTTTTCCTTCTTCATCCCTTCAGAGGTTTCCAGAACAGTTCTGCTAGACGCTGTTGGGCTGCCTTGTGCAATGACCTTTGTTTCCAGACTGATGAAGGGAAACACTGGTTCTGTGACTGCAGAATACACTGTAAAACAGAGAAGTTCATTAAACCCCATTTAGAAAAGTCAGAAAAGCAGAGCACAAGCCTCTCCTTAGATCTACAACAGCCCTTGGGATTTTATGATCCACTGAAAATGAAAACAAACTCTTTCGTTTTGAATATGGGATTTATGGTCTTTCCCTGCTTACCTCAGGGGAAGTTCGTGTCAGCATACAAATCTGAGCCCATCTTTCCCTGAGACCCATCTCTCCCTGGACCAATCTCCTTTAATGACTCTCCCAAGGAGGAATTTTTCATGTACATGGGTGTTGATTTCCCTGCCTTACCTGGGTTCTGCCAGATAAAAAATGAAACATTTAACAGCAGACAGGGCAATAATTTAGACATGGCTGGGATTTATTTTAAAACAGAACTACCTCTTTGTTGAACATCACTTTGAAATCCTCGGTCCTTTTTTTTTTTTTTTTGCCGTAAGTTTTACCTATCATATGCAATTTTAACAACTAGAAATTGCGGTCTTTTTTAGCATATGTAATTTAGGTAATATGAGACAGCTTTGTTTTAACCAAACACCCACCCAGACTATTACATGAAACACCAGGTTTCAGATAAATCCAATTTAATGTAAGCAACTTTCGTAAAAAATCCTGACAAAAACTGTCCTATTTTTTAACAGTAATTTTCCACTGTATTATTCAGGATATAATTCAATAAAATCTGTACAAAGCCAAAATATGATAACGAGGGTGATGCAACACTTTTGTAATAACTAAGCATATACTAACTATACTTAAACACAAACAATCTTCTACTGGAAAACTACATTTTTTAGGGCAGTTATAATTCTCTAGGCTTTCATTCAGAATAAATGTTAGGGACCGTATCCAGTAAATGCCTGAATAAATAAGCACAACTAGCACTAAAATATGAATATTATTCAGTCTAATTTCCTTTGATTTTGACATAACAAATTTTGAAAGTCACAAAGTAGATCACAGTTGTGTGTCACCCAATTGCATCTAATATAAATCTAGATAAAAGGTTGTATCATTTTTAATATATCAACTTACTTAGAATGCTTTTTGGCTGCTGACACATCAGCTAGATTGCAATGATCAATAAAAGCAAAGAAAATGCTGAGATATTAGAATCTTTATAATTCCCCTACTCCATTTTTCACACAGTACTTAGTACCCAAGTTTTATGTCTAAACTTGCCTAACTAAAAACGTAATTCATATGATAATGAAATGTCAAATAAGTCTTGAGCTAGAGATCTAGATACTTAAAGTATCTGATTTCATTAGGAAGCCACTTCTTAAAGATGTAAGGAATGATCAGATGCTCTACTCATCTTCTGTCAAAGTTCAAATAGAAGTGTATTTGTTTAACTAGAATTTAGCTTCCTCTTCATAAATCACTCTCCAAGAGCACTAACATCTTATTACCAATTTACACATTATATCATCCTGTAATGAAGATGAAGCCTATTAGAAGAGACAGTTCACCACAAGTTCATATGCTGAAGAGAAACAGTGATGGGTTGCCTGGAAGGAGGGAAAAAAACCTGGTTTGCAGATGTTAGGCTTGTTGATTTGGCATCCTGCAAGACCTGGGCACATTTGTATCAGACAAATTCTCTAACACACCTCTGGTTTTAGCCTGGAACCTGCCTGGAATGCAAACTGTGTTAGAACTGTCACATGTTGCCAGAGGGAAAATTTACCTTTTTGTACATCAGAGTGGTAAACCAAGTCAAAAAGGCACATTTTTACCCCACTAGATATATGAAAGACTGCAACAAATTTTATTTAATTATAATTATTTTAGACACGGGAGCAAAAAAAAAGGATGAGGTAGTTTTGTTCAAAATAAGAAAGGTGCTGGTACAGCACGTAACCCCACAACGCTCTGGTTTCCAGCACAGAATGCATAAAACATTTCACAACATCTATGAAGCAACAATGAGAATTTAGCATCGTGACAAATACTGCTACAAAAAAATAAGCTCAGTGACAACAACAACAACGTAGAGAACAATTGACACATCCAGGGAATTGTAAGCAGACACTTGCAGCTTACAGGAGTCCCTTCAGCTATTAATAGTGAGAATGATAACATGAACTGAGATACGGTTTCAATCCAAAGAAGATGAAACTATGAGAAAAGGAAAGTCTCATAAGTATGATGATGTGGAAACCTGTTTAGACTATCACCTTACCGCTGGAAATTATAAAAATTACTGAGCTGAATTTGCTTTTCTCTGCATTGTCACCTGAGGCTGCAGCCAGGGTGGCACCGATGTGTCCTAAATGCAAACATGTTCAGAATATTTCTGACAATTAAATGGACGTCTCGTAGCCTCACATCTAGTATTTTCTCTGGGTGTTCTCCAATACACCTTTCTTTAAATTCCCGCAAGCTGACATCATGGTTATAATCACAGAGTCCTTTTAATGCCAAAGTTTCAAAACATTTCAGAGAAATAGCTGATGAGGAATTACGATGTCTGAGCTCGGGGGCTCTGCTGCAGTTCTATGTGCTGGTGTCATAACCTGTGATACTGTACTTTTTTTCTTTTTTTTTTTTTTTAATAATCACATTCAAGCAATCACAGGAGGTCATCTGATTCATTACCTACATTCTTCCAAGAAAAAGGATATTCAAAGTAGAATCCCTAATTTTAGGCAATCACCTTCTGATATGTTAGTCAGTCTCTGGTGACTTCAAGGGATGGTGCATTTATAAGTCCTATATGATACATGAGAAAACACATATCCTCTTAAAAAACTGACTGAAAACCACACAAACCCTTCCATGTCCAAAAGCAAGTGAATTATGCATAGCATAATGCCTTTCCTTAGGCTAAAATATTTTCATTGCAAACACATAGATTATGATAGCAATGCTGACCACATAAGATGTCATCGCATTTTAGCATCAAGAAACCAATGTGCATGTTATAAAATGGTAACTCTTCATCTACTGTTTTTTGCCAACAGTCATGACAGAGCAGGAAGGTTTTGCTTTGCCTATCAAAATAGAATTTGCATCTATTGAGGAAAGTAATTCTTTCACCTGGAAGGCAATTCAATAACCACTAACTCACAAGAAAAAGAAATATCTGAAGAGTTTAAAATTTCTAATAAATGAGGATTCTGTCATTTAGAGAACTTATTCTTTGCCCCCAGCAAGCAGAATTGAACCTTCATTCACTTTTCAGCTAATTAGAAATCATCACTGAGCTTCTTACTAATATGATGCTCTTTCTTTTGGATTCTTTGTATATCCATCCTAATTAGCACTGGCACAGAAAAGCACAGAAAGAATTGATGCTCCCACTAAGGAACTTTCAGCCCAGCTTGGTGGAAGACAGGCATTTCTCTAGCATATACTTTTCCAGGGAGGACGGGTGCAGACACCCATTCTCGATGTGGTTCTCCTATGATTTCCAGATGCCCTTGTTGCAGAAAAATGTTTGGCATTTCAGAAACTGGCTGACTGTCCACGTTCTATCATCTGCTCCCAACAGGGTTAATACCACAGAGGTAGGAAATAAAAAGGTAAAAAAATAACAACAAAAAAAATCAAGCCAGTCTTGATGATTGCACCTTGCTCCTGTTGTGTATGGATCAAAGCGGATAAACATGTAGGCTGTAACACCATTTGTTCACAGGCAGTGCAAACACTACTGGTATGGCACTGTCTGATCTGCAGCATTCCATCTGCCAGCTGCAAGAGCGAAAAAGGGAGAGCAATTAAGAATATTAATCAGGGCTTGAAGTGCTGCATGATTCATGATTCACATGAAGAAAGACCAAGACATATCAAAAGATAATGTGTTTACTTAAAATAAAATAGAAGCATGATTTCTTTAGTCCTGCATATTTAATGCAGTACATTTTTTTCCCCTGACTGCACTGAACTTTTCCCCAGATCTCTTGCACTCACTTTGAATAGTCAAGCACTTAGCTCGATCTATCTCAGTCTAATTCAAGCTGCTGATTACTGATTATTTAGAAGCACTGCATTAACATTAGAGTATCAGCAGCTAGATTATTTCCCTGGTGATCTTCATTCTGGTATTTAATAATGTCATTTCATCCATTCCAATTAGACTTTTCTACTAACCAAAAGAAAAAAAAATAAGAGGAAAAATTTCTATTAGATATCTGGGTAAATGTACAAAGTGTAACTGAGAATTTAATCCTTGCTGTGAAATTGCTTGGGAATATTAGCAAAACCAATCTACAAGTTTCATAGAGAAAAATATCGTTTCTGTACAGCAGAGGTATTTCTATAAAGAATCTTAGCCTCTGCTGAGGAGCTATCTCCCCATGGATAAGTGAAGAACAACACTGTAAAGATACTTAAAGTGCTTAAAGATGCAGATTGGTGCCCACTGGGATTTCATAAATCCTTAACAGACCTATGTGCAAGTAGAAACCACAGTTCAGAATCTAAGGAAATAAAACATCTATTCAGAAATCCACCCAAGAAAACCAGCCTTCTGTTTGTATGAAAGCCCCAGGAAAAAAAGCCTTTTTTATTGCTGCTTGCCAGGCTGTACGGCCTTCTTGCTCAGCCTGGCACTTGGGACACAACACCTCCACCAAAGCAGGGCTCTTCTGCACACGTGGACCACAAACCTAAGCTGGACAAAAGAAAGGTTCAGTGCAATCTGTCCTGGCCAGCAGTCTGCCTCCAGATCGGCACCATTCCTTGTACAGGTCAGGGAACTGGAGGAAGTGTTTGTCACGGATAGCAAACCCAGGACACTCATGAGGGTTATTTGCTGCTCCTCAGAAAGCTGACCTCCAGAGAAAAGCTGCAATATCCACAGCTAGGGAACCAAAAAGTAGCTCAAACTGACTGAGGTACTTATTGCAGCTTCAAAATTAAGATCAGATTCCTGAGTTGAAAGTCCACATTATTTTGAATCAGTCCCTTCTCCAGAAATAAGCAGGGCTCAAGATTTTAAAACATCAGGTATTAAAAGAAGTCTCAGTTTGGAGCATAAAAATGACAAAGATTATTTTATGCATTTTTTAAGGTAGGGCTTTTTTTGTTTTTTCTTTCCCCTGGATTTTAGGTCACACAACAGTTTGCACCTGTCAGGACAAATTAAGACAATAACGTATGTAATTTTCACATTAAAAAAAAATTCCTAGCTTTGAAGTAGGCAAGAAAGAGCCTTTAGGAAGTTAAAGAATCTCAGATAGAGGCCTTTAAAAAGATTAACCTGTGAAGAGTGCTCACAAGCTCTGGAGTAGAAGCTTGACAACCCTAGGCTGCCTTTGAAAACCATCCAGACAGAGGCTTTAGATGATTTGGAACCATTTAAAGAAGGTCTGCATGCCATCTTTAGCAATAAAATAAGAGCCATGGTACTTGATATCTTCTGTCATTTAAAGCTGGAGTGTAACATTAAGCAGGTTGAAAGCAGATGGCACACTAAAATTGAATGTGTAGGTGAAAAAAAAAGTAGGGCTAGCTGGGGAAAAGCACATAGAATTACAACCTTTTGTGAGCAAACAACATAGCAGTGGGAAAAAAATACAGAGAGTACGGTATGCATTTATATGTGCCTGTTTCAAAAATGATCAGAGCTTTTGGAAGAATGCATGAAGTTTAACTCTACAAAATGCGAGGGACAGGCTGGGTGTGATGACTGCCTTATTCAAGTTTTCCTGTTAGGAGGGGTTGAGCACCTGCATGGCCTGTTCTTTGCTCAAAGAAAGAAAATCTACATCAAAGCAATGTTTCTCTTTTTTACTGAAATACACATATAAGGGACAACTCTTTGGAAAAGTTCAATAAAGACCGAACAAGTAACAAACTTGATACAAAAAGCCTTCAGTGCTGGACTCTCTGAAAGCAAATCTTCATTTTAACTTCTCTGGTCACATTTTGTTTGCTGCACCTCCCACCACTGCCTTTCTCATAGCCTCCAATACAGGTCTGCATTAACCCCTTCTTCAAGCAGAGTAAAAGATCTCAGAAATTACATCATGGCATGTGCTCAACAAGAAAAGCTGTGTCCGAATGGTTGACCTTCATCTTCTGCCCTTCAGCAGTCAGAAACTTCTGTCTCCAACACCAGCAGTGTCCAGAGGTTTCATAGTTTAAAACCATAGGGCTGAGCACACCAAAATAAAACTCCTGAACGCATATTTAGAATAAACTTCTGCTCTGAAATACTTAGGGGACATCTCAGAGAAATGTCAATACCTGTCCCACCGAGTGGTCCCCTGGGGTTGAAGGCACAGGGCTGAGGCTGAGGAGATAGTTTCTGTTCATGCCACATGGTCTAGAGCAAGTGATCCAGCACAGCTTGTACTATCTAAAATCATGAGGAGGCTGTCAGTCATGTAAATTTAGACATCACGTTCCTCAGTTTGGAAAGTCCCACATGATATACAGTACCTCCCACGGCGAAATTTCCATTTCTACACCCATATATATGCACATGGAGTAACTCGGGCATAATGCTGCAACTGAAGCAAAATCCAGCTTAATTGTTCAGCACAGAACAATGGCAACAAACTCCCATTTAGGAATTTAATCTTAGTAGATCCTTATATTTTGAATGCCTTTATTTTCTTATTTCCCTACAGCTGTTTTGGGTTTTCCTCTTAAAGAAGTCGCAGAAGTAGAAGAGGATACAGATCTAACAGGCTTCGATTAGAGGAGAATATCCTGACTCCCCAGCTGCAGACAGGCACCTTAATGGCAGTCTGAAAAAGAAGGAATTTCTTATGCCACTATCAAGATCTTTTCTGTCAGTAGCTTTCATAGTACTGTCAGATTAGAGTCACCCTCATTAACTGTCAACCACTATCTGTTTTTCAGTGGAAGAGAGAAGGAGGGAATAATCATCCTCATATATACTGGATGGCCTGTAGGAGAAAAATGTCACTTAATGACATTTGTACAGCAGATAATACCAGGCAAAATAAAGGGCAGGAATTTTTTTTCTTTTTTTCTTTTTTTCTTTTTTTTTTCTTTAGAACTCCTAGAAGAAATGTTTGTTACTGTTCTCTCTAAAATTGGCTTTGCAGGTGACTTGGAGGTTTTATTTCAGAAATTACTCATAGATCACTGAAGGGATAAAAGAGTCCCTTTTGCAGTCCCAAGCACACTAGAATATCTTCCTTTGCACCTTGTGACTGACAGCCGCTTTCTTTCATCCTCAGGCAATGGACAAATTAAAAGACAATCCTGGTCTTTGTGTTTTCCCTCCAATCACTGTGCACAGGCTTGCTCTCAGCTGTGTCAGACTTTGCCATTACTGCATCTCAGTTGCTTTCCTCTAGATGAAGTGGGGGGGAAAAGAATTGTCTAAAGGGTTTTTGTCTTTCTTTCCTTTAAGAAAGTTCTGACCCCAGCTGGCAAACTGTAGCACAAGATACCCCTGGCCCTTCAGGAACAGGTGTTTCCTCCTTCTAGGTTTTATTTCCACCATGTAATTCTTGTGTTCCTCTGCCTCAGAAAATAACTAGAAATACAAAATTAAGATTTAAAGAAAATTAGAATGGAGTGGAAGCAAACTGAATAGGCACCACATCTTTAAAACAGTACAGAGACAGCATCTATCATTGAATATTTCAGTGATCTTATCTTTTAGGATAGCTGAGAAGGCTTAGAGATTTCCACCCCCCCTCTCCACTCAGCGTATGGACAGCTCTAATACTCATGAAAAAGATATGCAAAGGCCACAGCCAACATCATGGCTTTCTAAAATCACCTTCACTGATTTTACCTAGCCTGGCAGTAGACATAGAGAGGACATCTGGGAAGGATAAGAGCAGCAGCCAAAATCTCAAGAGAAGTCACTACGTTCTTAATCAGAGCTTAAGAAGATTCCAGTAAAAGATTCAAGGCATAAAGTTAGACAAATGATCATCTTCAGTGGCAAATTCCATGCTGCATCTTTCTTCATCATTCTTGCCAGCAAAATAACTAGTAATGTGCCTGATATGGTCTGAAAAAGCCTCGCTATTTTGTACATGGAGTCCAGTTGTCATATGGGTAGCAGCTTTTTGCTTTGTCTATATTCAAAGGCTTTGCAAAAACAGGTGTTACTATATATCTTTACAAGACAGGCCTTAAATGTAAGCTCTTTTAGCCAACAGTCTCAAGACAATATGAAATATATTTTTCTTCTTCTTTTTTTTCTTAGCTTGGGCAGCATTTATTCTTCTTTTCCCTCTGCAGTGCTTCCTGAAGCATCTTGTTTATCTTTGTTTTGATCTCCATGTGAAATCTGACCAAGACATACAAGCTCCCAAATCACAGCAGAAATCATCTGTGTTCGTGCAAGAGCAGGGAGAACATGAGCCCCATCACTGGCATTTCTCGTAATCAGCTTCACCCACTTCCTTGGCTCTCATACATGCACACAACTCTAGGCTATGTCATGGAAAGCCTAACCACGGCTACCTAATGAACTAGGGGGTCAAAACCTGCCATGACACTTTTCAAGGTTGTGGAAAATTTCTTAAATTACTAGGAAAGATGCTTACAGAAAAAGAAGGGGGAAAAAAACCCTAGAAACCACAATATCGTCAGTCTTCAATTACATGAGAAAATAGCCTAATGGACCTCAAACTAAGGGGAAAAAAAAGGAAGACACAGGTCAAGTCACATGAGATGCCCACCTTGAAGCTCACTACCTTGCACATTGCCCACATGTTATATTGCAGTGTGCTCAAAAAAAGAGAAACAACGGGAAGTCCAACAGACAGTCAAAAACCGCGGCTATGACAAACAAAACCAACACTGTACATGCTTAGGATTATTTCTAAAGTTGTTGGTTCCATCACACTCCTGGCGTTGGACCAGCCTAAGTACCATGGGGCTGTGAATGCAAGGATTAAAGACAGCCACGGAGGTGGTTCATCCACAAAGGACCAAGCAAGCCCACCATGGTGCTTGTTCCTGGACATTAAAGGCAACAGCCGACCTGAGGATCTTGCCACAAGACTGACGTCTGGCAGTTTGTCACCTGAAATGGACCTGACCTTGGAGTTAATCCAATACAGAAACAGTTTCACAGTTTTCAGATAGTTCTGTATATTTGTTTTTAAACATAGTGATCCCTTTTTTAATACTGTTCTAATATATTCCTGTCATGTTCGTACTTCCATAATTCTCTACTGTTGAAAGCAATTGCCCATTAACTGGCAAACAACAAAGCATTACATTCCTTCTCCTATCAGTCTTTGAAAACAGTCTTGTGCCTTTTTCTAAGACTTTATACATAAGTTTCATGGGTACCACGAGGGAAGGGAACACCTTTCTCACTGAGCACCATGGGCCTGGGGAGGTAACACCACGTGTTAGTTAAGAAGACAAGTTTTCCACTGACAAGCATTGGTCAGTGGTGGACAAAAGGCAAACTGGAGCGCTGTGGAACCTGAAGGGTCTCCTGTGAGTTTGTGACAGCTATCTGAACCATCATTTTCCTTCCCTTTAGCAGGAAGGAGGATGTCATCTATTAATATACCCTTGACGGTGGCAAGACCAGCCCCCAGTAATGCACACAGGCAGGAAGAGGCACTCACTTGGGCAGCATTCATTTACTTCAGTGTGGGAAAAGATGCTCTGGACCATAAATAGACTCTTAACTGCCATAAATACACAGCCAGAAGGATTGTGAGGGAAAATTCCCTGAACTCCCTCCAATCATGATACTACAGAGAGTTCATTACAGTAAAAAAAAAAAAAAAATTCACTCCTCATGCCTTGAGAAAATAGAAGCTTAGCACCTTTGACCACTGATCATCTTCTGGAAAAAAATCTGGGGACCTTAAGGAATCGAAAATACATCAAACTGAGGAGTAATTCTGGGAGCACCAAAACACAGATTTATTTATCAGAGTAAGTTTTGGAACCTTTAAATTTAAACAGCATTTTTTCTCCCATAGTAGTTGTAAGATGAACAAATCAGGGCCTCAAGATAAAATGGTATCTTGGAAAACAAGCTCTGTTCTTATTAAGAGTCAACAATTGTGACTATCAAGTTATCTAAATTTAAAAACAGGATTGTAAAGATGTGTTACTTTAGCCTTTGAGAAGTCAAAAAAAAAAAAAAAGACGGCTATTGTAGAAATGTTAACAGATAACAGCATCCACAAAAACGGGAGTGCTGTAAATCAAGTGACACATCATAAATCTAAGGCGACAATTTATGAAAGCCTTGCTAAAAATCAGTGTGTCATTCCTTTCATTTCAATGTCACCATTACCCTGCAAATATAGAACACTTAGAGATAATATTTTCAGCAAGAAAAAAAATTGTGGCCTCAGAACGTTACTAAGAAAAGATGACAGATTGGATAGAATTAGGTTAAGGGGAAAAATAAACTCTGGAGGGCAAAACCTATGCAAGCTTGTAATAAAAACATGCAAATCTCACAAATTGCACTAGGGCTGAACCCTCACTTCAGAATATCAGTAGTGCTACAAGTGAATGTCATGCTTTTGCATTAGCCCAAAGAAGAGATTCCTCTCATTTTACACTTTAGTTTGGTTCCAGTAAAAGAAAATAGCACAGGCCTTGATTGAATCCACTTTGGGAGTGTGGATTTCAGAGAAACCTAGACTCTGTGCCACATGAATGATGTATTCCTCACTGTGTGCATCCCACCACACTGGTCTCTCCACGCTCAGAGTCCCTTTTAGATCTAAACTTCCACACTGATTTACTTGTGTTGAAAGAGTTGCAGTGCTCTGGTTCAATCCTTCTGAACAAACATATAACGAGCAATGTTTTTCACAAAACTTGCTACAACTCCTATGACCATCTGAAAACTGATTTACAATACCACAGATTGGGCAACATAATCATGGTAGCTAAAGATAATAAATAATTATTGTTGCCATCTGGACGCTTTGAGAAGTGTCCTTCTGAAGTTTGCGCTTCAGTTTCTACTGGAATAGAGCTGGTACAAAAGCAAAGAACAACAACAAGAAGTTAAATTTACATTAACAGAAGAATAGTTGCTAATTCGTAATCTACAAGGGGAAGCACTGACATTAACTTAAACGCAATTTACACAGAAATATTCATGAAATTTTGTAGCTATTTTTCAGCTTGTCAAGCATATTGATGCAGCAGAATAGTTTCCTGATTATCAGTACTTTTACTTTCAACAGTGTACATCACATCAACTGGGAGCCAGAGCCCTGTTTTGATACCTTTTCCCTACCTCTACGAATCCGGTTATCCTTAAAGCCGACAGTTGCGGTGTGTATTTAGTGTATTTCCCTGCATTGCTGCACTCACTGTGGTTTGCAGCATAGGCTGATAATATAGTAGGAAATGTTTAGAGCACCTTTAGCACTGCGCTGCTCCCAGGCATGGCAGGGGAGGGTTCAGCTGTGCCCTGATGCGCAGCGCGGAGCAGCAGCGCACCGCTATTAGTCACACGCTGCAGCACGGGTGGGCAGAGACGAGCGCTAGGGGATGACAGCTCTGCAAGCAGGGAGAGGTGGCCTTTTCTTTTGCTGTTCTGTGGCTACCCCTGCAGGCAAGGAAGACACAGTCTTCCCAAGACAGAGGTACTTAGGGAGTACACGGCGCTCAGATACGTGAGCAGAGATTCACCCAGTGCTCCTCAGAGCCGCAGCAGATGTCTCTGGGGCATCAAGCAAGAGAAGCAGTGAATTAGATTATGTGGGAAGCTGGAGGTCAAGAGATGAGCCACAGTTATGGGAAGGCACTACATTACAGTCCCATTTTGAGGGAAATACCTGGTGTGAAAATGATTTTTTTATCCCTGGCAACAGATTTAAAAATGTCACAGGAGAGAAAAATAATGTGTATGGCACCCAGAGGATATGGTCTTGTTCCACAAAAACAGCAACCCAATTTCTGTCACCTCACATTGATTTTATGACCATCAGTGCAGTGTCAATTTACTTAGGAGAACTGATCAAAGACCATAACTTCAGAAAATGTTTTTGTGAAACAGCCTAATTCCCTGTTATGGCTGTTTATACCATGGGGGTTCACCAAAACAGTGAGTCATCATTAACCCTCCAATTTATTTCAATTACTTGATCAAATGCAGCATAAATAATCCAATTAGGATATTCTGATTCAAGCAGGCCCCCATAATGTTCTTAAAAAGGAAAAGAAAATTGGAAGAATAGAGAGATTTCTGCCTGAAAGTAGCATACATCGAGTGAAGGGCTGTTTGGCTCTGATTTTGCTAGGATGACAATTGTATTTCTATGAGCTTTCACAAATAGGACATTGCAAAGTTTAACTTCCCTTAAACCAAAATAATGTCCTGATACACTCTCAAGTGAGAACAGGCCTTCTCCCAGCTGCCTGCCAGAGTTCAGGAAGATTTTGGACACTCTCAGGCACATGGTATGGTTCTTGGGGCTCTCCTGTGGAGGGCCGGGAGTTGGACTTCAGTAATCTTTGTGGATCCCTTCCAAATCAAGATATTCTATGATTCTATAATTCTAGGTCCCCTCATGGATTCATCTGTCCTGTTCACCATATTAATTCTGCAGACAGTACCAGAAGGAGAAAGCTCTGCCACGGGAACAAGCAGGGAGCGAGCACTGTAACGGTTGGACCATGTTGGGCGTAATCAATTTCTTTTGTAAGAAGAAACAGGTTCACACTCCAGTTCTTATTTCGTTTCCACATCTCCATGGCATCTGGATCATCTGTGAAGAAAGAGAGAAGAAATTTTACCAGGGCAAGCAGTGGAGATACTGAGCCAGGCAAAAGCCGGCTGCTGCACCCCATCGTGGGGACAAGCGACGAGTCTTCCCCTGCAGCTCCCAAGCCAGGGGTGTGAAGCATGTCCCAGGAGGGGCCACATGGGATGTCACAGGGTGTTCACTACACACAGGTTGTACAAAGGAGGTTGTCTTTAAAGAATAATTATAGTGTTGGCCATGACAGAAAAGAAGAGAGATGGGCTAATAGAGAAGCGAAATTGGGAACCAACCTAAAAAACCTAACAAACCTTGTTCAGCTGGAAGTGAGAGTTGCCCCCCAGTCACCCCTCGGTGCACACTGAGAAGGTTTCATTTCTTCAATCCTGTTTTTTTAATGCGCAAATCAGATCTTTGGCATCCCTACGGGCTGCTCAGGGCATCCTTAGCTTTCCATACCCGTGCTAGCAAGTCTGGCAAGGTTGTCCCAAGGGTGCAAAGTGACAGGCATAGTTTAGCTGTCCCTGGCACTGGGCATGGCATGTCTGCATGCTCTGGGCACTGGTTTCTACAGCTGCAAGCCACAGTGGGGTACTGGTTACACAGCAATGGTAAAATGAACTCCTTACCTTTGCCAGCAAAGCTACTCTGCCTCTGGTGGCTACTGACAAAAGCCAGTAACATCTGACATGCTAATGTCCAATACTCACTTTCTAGATAGCTGTTTAATTTGCAGCTTTTCAGACAAGTTTGTCTACTTCACATTGCTCACTTGGAATCAGGATTTCATCCTATTTGAGTCAATGACAGTATTTCTACTTACTGCAGGGGGGCAGCGTTTCAGTCCAGCATTAGGTCTGTCTCTAAGGAGCATCTCTTAGATAACTTATGATGAAAAACTTACACCACATTTACTGGAAGAGAGAGAGCTGGAAGCCTACAGAGCTATTGGACAGGGTTCCCTCTTAATGTCCTTGATGCTGAGTGTAGGTCTACCAGCACCGTGCAATGCAATGTAGAGCTGCCTGAAATAACCGAGCATCAGAACAAATATACTCGCCACCACAGAGATCTCTGCTTTGCCTAATTAACACTGCTGAGAAACAGGGCTGATTAACCTGGGCAGAGAGCCACAAAACCATGGCCATCCTGCTTCCAGCACTTCAGCAAACTCATTAGCACTGTCTTGGGCATCGTTGCACAGAAACGAATTTGTGAATGAAGACCTGAAGAAGGGAAGCCATCTGATAAATGCTGCAGCTCTCGGTGGCCCTGATTAGAAGCCGTTCGAAAACTGAGAGGTGGGGGAGCACATCGATCATGAATGTGAATTATGTGAATCAAGCCACCAGGATAATCCTGGGAATTATTTGCTGCAAAATGTAGATCCAGGCGCATGCTCCCTGCTGTTTCACGTGAAGGCAAAAAAGATCATCCCTCATGACAAGGGTTTGGAACTACGTGATCTTTAAGGTCCCTTTCAATCCCCAACCTATTATTTCCTGTATCACCAGAGGAAAAGCCTCCCTCCAATAGAGCACTTTTCCTTCCTAATGATGAACATGATCTAATAGCGATAGCTGACCTAAAAACAGAAACAAAGAAATATTGTGTGTTGCTCCCATTATAGCCACTGAAGTAGTGATGGTCCCATTTCATGGAAGGAATATGTAGGTGATAATAACCTTACGAAAATGAAATGAAATGGTGCTGTCACTAATTCCATTTAATGCTCTAACAACATCCAAATTAGATGTGCTTATTAGTTCATAACATTGCTTGTTATAATTCTTAATCTCAGATAAATCTCTCCACAATGAGGAACTAATATAATGAGCTAGTAAGAAAACAAAACAGTTAGGAAATAAATATTCTTAGTGGCAATCATGCGTGTGCCATGGCTGCAAACTGCCCAACACTCTTGCCCTTCGGTCCCTTTTTCCTAGTTGTCTGTGGTATGCTCTCAGATTTCCCTATAAATGCCATGCCATATCACTATTCCTCTATTTTAAAGGAATTTGGGGGAAATTAGCTTCTTCTGAGATACTGCTCTATCTCTTATAGATTGTTAAGATGTTCTGAAATTTCAGCACACTGTTATTCCAAAGTAGTTCATCTGGACATAATACAGTGATGAATAGGAGATTTAAAAAACCAGTCATATATGAAGATTAATCTCTGCAGTTAAGCATTGCTGTCGGCAAAATTAACAGCTTTCTGTCACTCATACTGTCCCTTGTATGAGTTCAGTTTGATTTGGGGAGAAAGAGGGAAGGAATTAGCCATGATTCCACCAAAAAGGAGCTTTGATTTTCCCCAGTTTTTGTCAAACAGAGAAGGGTGCATTTAGAAAGAGAAAGTTATCATGCTAAAGGAATAGTCTATTATATATAAACCAATAAATTAGTAGGAAGCTAATTAATGCTTCTGACAAATGAGAGTCTTCTCTAAAAGTTTGTTGGAAAGGATTCATTCATAGCTCAGAAAGACAAAGCAAGAGGCTCCTGTTGTAATGTCCTCTGTCTAGTCTCCATCAGTATTGCCAAATGATTTATTCAGATCACTGACAACATTGAATCTCTAATGATCCATGTAACTGAGTTAAGATTAGTAGACCTAATAGAATTAAAACAACAGAGAAAGCTTTCCTTTGTGCATGCTCATCTCAAATCAGCTGTTTCATGCTTCTGGACTTGTATTTAGCTTTATAACCTTGTATTTTGGACTAAAAAAGGACTTGTGTAATTTCTTCAGATTTTATCGGTTGGTGTCTCCACAGATCTTGATTTCTCTAATTCCAAAGTCTAAGAAACTTTCTCCTTTCCCCTAACCATGTTACTGAGCACAATGATCACTTGGTCTATCATGTCCAAACTGGATTACTGCATTTGAATCTGATCACAGCTCACTATCCCAGCTCTGCGGGAAACACCTGCCATCTTTCTTCAGAGATGATGCCATGGCAATGACATCAATGAGTTTAGACTCTCATTATTTCAGCATTCCTTGTATCAATATCAGATTAGTAAGGGCAAATGCAGACCTGTGAGTCACCAGATCTATGTGCAGCTCCAGGAAATTAGGATCACAGAGCTCAAAACAAAGGTACAAAGTTGCTGGGAATGGAGTATTCCTGGGAAAAAAAACACAAGACCTCCTGGATCCTACTGACATGCAAGGGTTCCAAAAGACAGTAGACAAGATAATGGAAAATAAATTGACCAAAGACTATTAAAGATACTTATCATAGAGTCACAGAATGGATTGGGTTGGAAGGAACCTTAAAGATCATGCAATTCCAACCCTCTTGCCATAGGCAGGGACACATTCCAGTAGATCAGGTTGCTTAAAGCCCCATCCAAGCTGTTCTTGAACACTTCCAGGGATGGGGCACCCACAAGTTCTCTAGGCAACCTGTGCCAGTCTCTTACCACTTTCACAGTAAAGATTTTTTTCCTGAAGTCTGATCTAACCCTTCCCTCTTTCACTTCAAAGCCATGCCCCCTTGTGCTGTGACTATGTGCCCTTGTGAAAGGTCCCTCTCCAGCTTTCTTGTAGGCTGCTTTAGGCACAGAAAGGCTGCTCTAAGGTCTCCTCAGAGCCTTCTCTTCTGCAGACTGAGCAGCCCCAACTCTCTCTTTCTGTCTTCATAGGAGATACTTATGTCATTTAGCTTTTTGAACCCCAGGAGGTTGTATGGCTGCAGGCATCTTACCCTCTTCTATCACTGCTATTGCCCACTGTCAAATACAGGATGAGCAGCCAGATTCACCTCTGATCTGACATAGCGTTGACACCTCTATGTCTTAACTGGGAAGAAAAAATGGCACAAATTTGGAATATGACTGCTTGAGGGAAGGCTGCAAAACCACTTTCTTCCTTGCAGCCTTCCAGGAAGAGTGCCATGAACAGCTCCACCTGCCTCAGCTCTCCTCTCCAGCCCAGCTCTCCTCTCCACCCCATGCTGCTTCCTTTCACTCCAAAGGCTTTCAAACAACCTCCATGAACTGCAAAGCAAATCAACAACAAACTCGTTTTTAATGATGGCCATATTTTAAAATAAAAACAAATCAAAAACCCTGTCAGTAATATCACCTAAAAAGGGAGACAAACAGAAAAAGTCTCTGTGAAATTGCCCAGCATCCCCAGTTCAACTCAGGCTCTGTGTTGATGTGCAGCAGGATAATATCCTTGAGTAGGTTTTGAATTGCTCATGACAGAGGTACATTTCTGTCAGTTGGTGCTGTTATTCTTGTCACTTACCCTGTCTCCCTGTTCCCTCTATGCAGCAAATTATGCCAGTCAATTGTCTGCCTCTTTCACAACAGTTTCTGTGTCTTCTTTCAGACCATGCAAAGAGGTTCTTAAACAACTTTCTGAACCATTTTTTTGCATAATTTTCTGCAGTTAGGGGACAAGACTTTAGGAACCAAGGCACTTTTATCTCCTTGTGTACTAGTTTATCGTGGCACAGATATTTTTCTGTCAAGCTTTATAGTAAGGCTCAGAGAGTGGTCAGGAATAAAAAATTGAAAGAATAGAGATATCATTTGCATTAAGAGTATGGTTTTTTTCTTTGTATTTCAACCTTTTTTCTGTTCTTTTTTTTTCTTTTCTGTCTCCATAGGTCATAAACAATCCAATGAAAACAGAACTGTCCTTATCGACCTGAATAGTAACTAGCATAGTGAGCCATTGCCTCTAACTGTGGTTTCCTTGACTTTGTAGCACCTTTTCCCACTGAAGATCTGATTGTATAAAAAATTACAATTATGTCAACATCTATATTAATCGTAAACTGAAAATATTCCCACTTTTTACTATCCACCTAATTTACTGAAAAAAAAGCACCTCTGTATTTTAGTCCATTTTTTTCTGCAGAATTGAAGCTAGGCATGTGTGTCTGATCAGTGTGTTTGCATAACATTCTCAATATCACTGGAACCTACAGATTGACTTTCAATGCAATTTAACAGCAGTTTGAAACATAATTAGGCTTATACAGATTTCATGGAAATAAATGGATGGCCAGAAGCAGCGGAAGGATCCCACTCACGCCCCAGCCAAAGGGAAGGACACCAGCTTATAGGCATGAGGGCATATACCTTGAACAGAGCCCAAAGAGAAAAGGTTCAGATGAAGATTATCTTTTCTCTCCCTTCCCTCCATCAGCCAAAAGATACAAATCCAAAGGACACCAGGCCTCATATTGCCATTGCTTATAAAACTACTCTTCCGCCTTCTACTCCAGCTAGCATTGCAGAGCCCAATACTTAGCACCCAGAAGCAGGAGAAAGGATAGAGGATATTTTGGCTCATTCTTCCCTATACATACATAACATTAAAGCCTAAGGATGATCTACGAATAAGAGTTAACATAGATAGCCCAGTGCAGTTACTTACGTTATTTACTTGCCTGCTGTTTATGGAAGTGGATCTCGGTTGCCCCCAACCTTCTAACTGCCCTGTAATGTGAGCACTAAATTGATGGTGATTACAGTTATGCATGAAGCTTCAGCATGTTGTTTACAGACTAAGCTGCTGGTATTAAAAAACGCCTTTCTTCTTGTAAGGAGGTGAATGCATTATGAATTACAGACACAGCCCTTTAGCAAGCTCCAATTGAAGATTCCCAGTCTGATTTATTTAGGTATTAAACCTTCAGTTTTCCATATATGAAAACTAAAAAGGAAAATCCTGCAAGCCATCACTCATATGAATATCACTTATTTTTCTTTTTTCATTATTTGAATGACTCACAGGCAATTAGTAATCTATGCCAGAGCAAGGATTCTATATGGCCAGACTGTGCATTATTAATTTATGCAGAGTACCATACACTCACGTAACTAGTCATGCTGATTTCAGAAGGACTACTCACAGGAGTAAAAGTTATTTTGCTTATGGAGTTCTAAATTTCTATCCCAGGAGTATCATGTTTCTGGAAGAAACTGTTAATCTTCATTTTTTTCCCTTGCTTTAGGCAGAAAACTGAACTGAGAGTGTAAGCTATCTTAATTAAATCTGATCTGAAGCTTTGCTTTTCTAGTTAGCTCATGCATTCTGATGTGTAAGCTATACCCTAATCACTCCTCAACATAGTCTTCTGGGCGATGATATCTAAATATAACAATTAGTGCAGAAAGGGAAAAAAAATTAGTTCAGACTAGACAATATAAGCGAAGGATAAACTCCAGGTGGCACAGTTATTTTTTGAAAGACAAAAACTGCATTCCTCACTGGGAGTCAGTGCTCATAAATTAGAATTCTATTTAAAATGTGTCAGTGACATTTTCATATCTATTTATTTTAATGTCTATCAGCATTTAAAAATTAGTTGAGGTTGTATTGCTATTACAAAGGTTAAATGAAGAGATTATGAGTTGCACAGATGTTTATGGTTTGGGTTGATAGCTCTGGGACATCCCATTCTGGAGGCATTGTGTTCCAGTTCATTTTAACAGTAATTAGAAATACCCCCATAACGAGGTGCTTGCTGCTGAAAACAACTTCATTAGTTTGGGTGATTTTATTGGTTTCCTTTAGGGTGAGGAATGAGTGTTAATAGTTGTAATTTAATAGGAAAATTACCGAAGCAAGGAAGATTCCACTGAATCTTAAATGAGGCATTCGACAGACTTTTTTTCCAAATAATGAAATATAAAGGAAGAGCAGCAACCTTAAGAATTATCATATGAATGGATTTACCCTAGACCAGATGAGCAATTTTGTTTAAATATTTTAGATATCACTTCAAGTTGTTAGGAGCCTATACAGAAAACATCTATTAGCTTAACAAATTCTGAGGACATTTGGCTGCCTGCTTGAGCATTTGAACACATTTTGACTCTGAACCGAAAGCCTGCCTGTCAGAAAGGCTGTGTTCTCTTTCAGAGAGCGAGAAGGGTTTTCTTCCCCTGGCAACATGATATTACTCAGCAGAGAGAATCTTCTTTAAGGTATCACCAGTTCCCACCAGGCAAAGCTGCCCCAGTTACGCTGGATCCCATCCTCTTAGGGGGATGATGGATTGATGGTAAACTTGCTAGGCTGCCTGAGTTGAGCTGTGTAAAGTCACATCCTTGCTAGAGATTTCCTTTCTCTAGAATAGGAGGTGTTGCCTACTCTCAGTCTAGGGAACATTTTCTTTCCTGGGTGAGCACGTATTATTGAATTGTGTCTGGCTGAGATGGAGCTCTATTTCCCCACAGCAGCCCCCACAGTGCTGTGCTTTGCATTGGTACCTGAAAGGAGCTGATAACACCCCACTGATCTGGCTCCTGCTGAGCAGTGCTGGCAAAGCATCAGGGCTGTCTCTCCAACATTCCCTCACCAGTGGGCTGGGGGTGGGCAAAATCCTGGGAGGGGACACATCCAGGACAGCTGACCCCAATCAACCAAAGGGCGTTCCATACCATATGAGGTCTGCTCAGCAATAAAAGTTAAGAGAAAGTGAGGAGGGCGTGGCATTCATTACAATGATGTTCGCCTCCTGGAGCAATCACTATATGTACTGGAGGCCTGCTCCCTGGGAAGTGGCAGAGCGTCTACTGCTGATGGGAAGTAGAGAATAAATCCTCTGTTTACCTTTGCTTTGGCATACAGTCTTTGCTTTTCCTTTATTAAACAGCTTTTATCTTGACCCATAAGATTTTTTTAACACCTTGTTTTCTCCCCAGCCCTGCCCTGCTAAGGAGGGGAGTGATAGAGCAGTTGGTGGGTACCCATGGCCCAGCCAGGTCAACCCATCACAGTCCTAAATCACACCTAACCTAATCTCTGGCCTCCAGCTCCTACTGAAAACCAGTATGATCTCCAACAGCTTGTCTGGAGGCCTTCTCTGACTCTCCTTCCTGCCTTCTCTCCCTCCTCTCTAGTCTCCATCCTTCTTCAGCTCCTCAGAGATCCCTAAGGCCCCTCTGATGGAATGCCGGTCTCATTAAGAAGAGCTAGATAGAACGAGGGTGCTCTGTGAAGATGCTGTCTGTGACCTGCTGAGTACCTAATTCAGGGTTCTAGCCAGAGAAAAACATCTTCCTTGATAAGGTAATCCAAAGTCACAAAAGTAAACACTCCCTCTGAAGAGATTATCCACTATATCACAGCCAAGGTCAGGGAAGAGGATAAGCACATGTCCAGTTAGGAAGCTGGCTACCAGAGGTCAATGGAAACAACAAACTCTTGGCAACACAAGAGAGAGCAATTGATCAGGTTTCACAACAGCTTCGCTTCTCTTTCTGCCTCCCTGCACTAACTCCCTGGCAGAGCAGCTCCCTTGCCCAAAGCAAAGTTGTATTTCCTTTACCAGAAATGGCAGCCCCTTATCTACTAAATGAAGCCACCTGTGTCTGCCTTTCTGACCTTGAGAAATTAAAAAATATGTGGTTCCAGAAGAAGGAAGGAAACATTGTTGGAAGAAAGGTGCTGTTAATATCTCCATCCGAGTTTAGAAGACTTCAAGCAGGTTTGAAGACCACTTGCTTCTGCATCTGAACACAAACTGTATCAAAGTGTGTGGGAGGAGAGGAGAGGAGAGGAGAGGAGAGGAGAGGAGTTTTGTTTCTGACAATAGATGCCTCTATTGCAGCACTTGATGTTTTCGTTATGTGAAGCATTCAATGTTTTCAAGAACTTTCCAATGATATCAGATGTGACTGAAATGGTGTTAAAGAAGTGCACTTCGTATAAGATGACATATACAAAAAAATATTTTTAAAAGAGAAGGTATAAAAAAAGTTGAAAATAGAAAAGGAAACCAGGTGGAAAACAGCTCCTGAATAGAGACTATGAACACAAATTCAGATAAAACATTTATAGACACCAATAAGAACTACCATGTGATGCAGTAAAAATTTGAGGAGGGACACATGAGGGGTCAAGAGTATCCTGAGACTACAGACATCAGAAGTAATTCAAAGTGAACTCAGAAATATACCTGAGTCAGAAAGTCACAGAGCTCAACTCAGAGCTTTCCCTGCTATAAAACAGCCAAAGGCCAGCCCTGGAAAAGGGGGATGTAGCATAGTGGTTTTACAACACTTTTCAAGAGTTAATGAGTATAAGAAGATGTCCACAGAATGAACAAAGAGGATGATAACCAGTAAAAATGTATTAATAATGCCTTTTTGGGTTTTTTCCTGATATAGAGTTAAATTGGTTAAAAGCATGAAAGAAAAGACAAAGCCAAGAACTATCACATCTTTGTCACAAACTAGATAACAGGGGAGAAAAAGCAGTTATCTTGATGGATATGCTTCAAAGAGTCATTGAGAAGATGGCTAAAACATATTGGTGAAATTTTCTCACGCAGCCTTTGCTAATATTTCTTCTCTGTAACAGACAAAAAGCAAGTAGCATAAAACAAGAAAACAAATGAACAATAAAATATTCCTGTTGCTAATATTTACCATTCTTCAAAGATCCTAACAAAGCCATGTTCAACTGTATTCATTGATTCTTCTGTTTATTGCAAAGAAAAGCTATCTAGTAAATACTTTTCTGACCTGGGAGTGATGCAGCCATATGTAATCATGTTTGAAATTAAGGTCTCTTATTGTGATGACTGTAGTCTAAGGGTGCTGCTTATTCTGACAATATTATTAAAAACTGGTAGAGTTCATACCTCTGGACTTCTATTCATTAAACAGACTTTCAGAGCCCCTCTTCAGTGAATGCAGGAAGAAAAAGATCAACTCAGTTTTCAGCACTGAGAAATTACTTAAAGAAAGAAATCCAAGAAGTGTACTCAAATTAAGCTTAATTAAAGTTTCCATAAAGAAGCTTTTTGCCACCTATAAATAACACAGCTAGGGAGGATGAAGTATATGGATATTATTTTTGATCTTTGCTGAAATCAAGAAAGTAAAACCAGATGTGTGCATTACTCTCCTCAGAAAATCCTTCCAGCCTAGACAAGAAAAATTCAATAATTCATGTCAGGCATCAAGAAAGGGAAAAAAGAAATTAATCTTCTAATATTGAAATGCACACCTGCCTGATAAGCAGAAAACAAGAATTCTGGACAGACGCTTATTCTCCCAGCACAAGTGACCTCTGGAAATCCTAAAGGGCCTGAAGAGACCAGAAAAAGAGAAAGCATTCAGCTGAAGGTAAAGCTCTAAGAACAAAACACCTGGCAAGGCTTCCAGGTATGGAAAAATAAGAGCTTTTTCTGTTAGGCAGCTACTAAGTGGGAAAGAAAAAATCTCTCACTATATTTTCTTTCCTCCTTCCCCGACTGAAGTATCTGGGCTTGGCTGCAGAACCCTTGGAGTTACACAGAAACAATTCAAGCAGGGCCCAGAAAAAGGGGAGGGTGTCTCATATGGCACCCTCAGCATTGAGCAATCTCAATTCCCCTTGAGCCCACCTCATTCCATGCATGCTTTGCACCCAAGTTTCTGATCTCTGTTTTGAGGATTTACTGAAGGCAAAAGATAGGGTCCCATCAAATCTCCAGCACAGATCAGAAAAAACTTTCTGCCTGCATAACTTGTTCATTTCCTACAACCAGCCACTTCAGTGTCCTCCTGTATATTTCCACACCAAAAACTACAGAAATAATCCTCCTCACAGCTCCTGATTTCTGAAACGATGTGTCTGGGGATTTTCCTGTCTTCAACAGTTTACAGAGATTTCCAGGAGCTACCTGAAAAACTCCCTTCTGCAAATTCTTTGAGTCTACAACATAAAGCGAAGAGATTTCAGATAGATGACTTTTAATTGACAAAGTACAGAATTTGCTGGCATGAGCAAGTTTACTTGACTTCTGACTTATAATCTCCTAGGTGGGTAAAAAAGAATGGTTCCCCAGAAACTGCAGTCTCCATCCTCGGAGGCTGTGAAGACACAACCAAATAAAGACCTGAGAAACCTGGTCTGATCTCACAGCTGANACTCCTCAAGTTCTAAAACAATGAAGGTTTGAGTTCATAGCAATATTGATAAAGTCTTGGCCCGTTTTAGCAGTTTTCCCCAGTCATTTGTCATTTGCCATGGTTAGAAACAAGACACGGGACAGACAGACCTTTGGTCTGACATAGTAGGGCTTTTGAGATGGCTGACATAAGGCAAAATGAGGCATTGTTTATCTGTCTGACCGGGCAGTAATATGTTGTCAGAGGTTTCCATGGAAGCAGCACAGCAGAGTTCAGTGTCAAGTGTGCTGCATAGATAATGCTTTTAGAATACTCAAGCTGCAGATTATTAGAAAGACAGAAGAAAGTTCGCATCACAAATCATACTATACGGCAGGGAGGTAATCAAAAGACAAACTGCTGCCTCAATGCCAGCAAACTCACAGGGATTTCAAAATGTTAAATGTAAGTTTACAGCTGCAACTAAATTCATCTCTTCAGTGCAGGAGTTCAAGAACAGAAAATACTCTCAAAAATGTTTAAGAGCATTCCAATTTAACAGTTTCAAAGGTCACATCTATTTAGTGTTTTAGTCTGGATGCAAATTCATGTTTGAAGCAACCACCTTCACCTCCAGGCTTCAGCAGGCATGGCAGAGCAGCTGGATTCCTTGCCAATGAAGCCAGGGAGGAGCTGCACCTCCTGCACACTGACCACAGGTGACCACCGGGCTCCAGTGTAAAACCTCCAAAATGCACACGGTGTGGACATCAGCACCTCTGCAACAACTTCACAGGTTGCTTCATACTACTGCTCCACACTGTGGCTGATACAAACACAGCCAGAGATGCTGAACAGTTAAAATCAAAGCTCAGAAGGAAACAGGCTATAGGATATAGGGAGATATAGGGATTAGTCTTTTTGGATCCTCAGAAATCTGGGGGACTTGGAGAATTCCCCTTTAGGCTGCCTGCTGATTACGAATAGTCAGGGAACTACTCCACTGATGCCCATGCTCCTCACCCTGCTGCAAATCTCTGTGTGGTGACCAGTGACAACAAACCCCACAGGCAGGAGCCTCTCTGCCAGTAGCTCGCAGCCAGCTCCTCTTTGCAAGGAGGGTGCTTGTGATTCAGGGCACATCCCAGAAGCCACCCTATAATTGTCCTTTGTTGGCTTCCTCATACATACATATAAATGCACTGCTTGAGAGAATGAAATGAAAAAAGAGAAGAGCCATGATTAATATTAATACAATCACTATGAGTTTCACTCAAATCAGTAAATTGCAGATGCTGAATGTTTGGGAAATTCCTCACCTTTCAATCTCCAATCACTTCTTCAGCTGACTGTATTTATCAAACTCCACAAAACAAAGTACAACAGATCTGGTAAACTCTGACAGCACTGGGGATCTGACGGAGGAAAGCAGGAAGGGAGAAGGAGACTCAGGGAAGTAAGACCCATTTTCACATTCCTGGGAGCACTCAGATGTGGTGGTGAGGGGGCACCCTACAGTAATCAGAAGAAGCCCAAAGCAAAGCCTGGGCCAGCTGACCCAGCGGACGCACAAAATGTCCTTTCTACCCAAACTGCCAACAAAAATGGAGCAAGACTAATCAACACAGGATTACATGAACTGTTTAAGTCAACTGAATTTATCATTTACCATCAACTCAAAGGTCCTCTTTCAATGTTCATTAACTCAGCAGTGGCTGGGGGTGTTTACCACGTCTGACATTACAGCAACCCTCATCATAAGTGAAGGTTTAATGTGTGAAATGGCAATCAACAAATGTTTCAAGCAAATACTTAGAGGTCAGTCATTTCATTCCATCTTGATTTTACCCTTCAGATTACTTTCACTCGTAATAACACCTCATGAAAAGTTACTCTGAGTAGTGTGGAGCAAAATTGTAGCCAAAACATACAATTTAACATATAATTTTTAAATTTTGGAGGGAATAAAGGTAAATGCAAAAAAAAAAATAAATCTCAGGAGACTGAAATTATTTTCTTTTTCTGGGGCTACGATCATAAGCCTCATATAGAACAAAATAGCAAAATATCCCTTAAAAATACTAAGTAAAACTGCATCCGGGCTGTTTTACACTTACAGAAGCAATATAAAGTGCTATATTATTTATACTGCAAGTACCAGTATGAATGGTGACATTTGTTGTCACAGACCTCAGTACGTCTGAACGAAAGATAGCTGAGAAACAAAATATCTTGCTAGAAGGATAATTATTGAGAAAAATATAATGGCTATGGTTTCAGACCAAGAACACATGATCACATCAGAAATGTAAATCCCTGAACCAAATCACAACAGGGACTTGAGCCTGAATCTGTTACTCTATTCTTGAATTCTCAAATGATCAGGCTAGCAAGTACCCTCAGCTGATCTTCTCTGATGTGCTTGAGTTTTCAGGGATACTTGCAGAGTATCTTCATTTCATTCTGCAATGGAAGGACAGTTCTAAAATTCTTATTACTTCTAAAGAACTGGAAATGCTGTCTAACAGTCAGTTTCTTTTTTTCCCAAATAAATATCAGTGAGAGCTTGCTTTTAAGAGAGCTCTGCAGTGTTAGGGATTCAGCTGGAGAAGTTTAAAAGAAATATCATTGGTAGTGCAGAACTTTTTTTATGCTGTCATAAAGCCAGGAGAAGTCAATTAGGTCTAGTACTTCATTAACGATGTTCACAAATCACATTTATGGCAAGTCTCATATCTATTGCTCTGTTAGAACATGCCGTTTGGAAAGACTGGTTTTGACACCCTTATATGATGGCACTGCAGCTACTGCTGGGGCAATTAATTTTTACTTGTGCTCTGGAGAAACCAAGCAAAACTTTCTAAGGCATTTGGCCAATTACACACTCTTTAGGGCAATGAAGCCTTTGCAGGAAGCTTGGCTTTATATTACCACTACGATCAAAGCTTTAATGAAATTGCTTCCTGACAGAAGCCACTGGACTATTGAAAAAAAGCTACAAAAATAAATTAATGCACAATTGTGAATCCGCAAAAAGACATATCTTTCAGGTTTCTGACTTTTTATTAATGTGCTCCACCAAGCAGCCTCCCCCGTGTACAGTTCTAGCAGATATTACAAGAACACCTTTTCTTTTTGATAAATGATAAAGGCCATCCATGGGATCTTCATAATGGGAGTGTTGTATTCCCTTTGTTTTATTACAGTATTTCCAGAGGAAAGGTGTTACTCTGCTCTCATGGGGAAAACTTGGAAGATCTGGAGTTCCTTTATGGATGCACCAGCATAAAAATCTACAGAGGAACCTGGGGAATTGCAGGCTGTTCTGCAGCTCTGATACAGCACATCCCCGCTAATATATGTGTCAGACCATTGTAAAAAAAAATAGCAGTGAAGTTTAAACAGAGCAATAAAAACTGTAGTTTAGGAAGAGGCAAAACTTTGAAGATTCCTCCTGACTACGGCTCTGCTGTACACACAGCCCTGCACCGACGCGATCCCCTCGTACACGCGTGCAGCACACGAAGTAGGGCGCTGAGCTTGCACAATTTCTTGGCTGCAGCCCCATCTATGAAGTGTTTCTGAGTCACAGAGGATGTTAATGATTTCTTTGAAATGCAAGTAGAGGGAGTAAGGCACCTGCAGCAGACAGACACGCTGCAGCATCCTCCCTCGGAGGCCACTGAGCCTCAGGTGCCTCTCAGGGTAAAGGCCACCCCAGCACAGTGTGGGGTCACTGATTCTCTTGCAAGACCCGAATCAAGCCAAGACATGAGCCCAGCCAGTGAGAAACCTTGAGCTACTCATCACAGGTCAAGTCCCTCCCTAGCCAGGGACTGTAGTAAGCTTGCAAAGAAGGATAGGGGGATAGACAAAGTCTGGAGTGACAAAACCTACAGGGAGAAGAAAATTCTCTTAACAGAAAGCATATCTTCACTGTTGTTTTTAACCCTGCTTTTTCTGAATTCACCCTTATTTTTTTTTTTAGATCCTCAAAGAAAAAACACAAGGGTAAAATCTTTGTGAAAACATTTCCTCAACAGTAGAGAGAAGAACCAGGCTCCAGTGCAAAGCCTTCACCTGGATTAAGCCTCCTGTACTATGTGCTGAGCAACATAGTTATCTGTGAAGACACTCAGGTGTGGTATAACTCAGAAAACACACCAGTGTCTACTCAAGGAGCCCAGAGGCACCTTACCCCTTGTCTGACTTTCCTGAGGTCCTGATGAGAACACTGGATAGGCAAGCTGCTGATCTGGATCTTGACATGAACCTGCACTTGGGTGATAGCAAAAGCCACCTTGCCTGACTGTCAGCACAGATAACAAGTGGAGGAATTAATCATCTTAGAGACTGTAACCCCATGATAATTACATACAAACGCAAAAATAAATCACAGCTTGTGTGAATCAACACAGACAGGTGATTGAGGGCAACCTAAAAACCGTTGCTGAAATGCAAAGAATAAATTCATCCCATTACCTCCTTGGTTGGAGGATCCCAAAATGTCGGGCTGCAGAGATGCACAACACAAGGACACAGGTGCCGTCAGGTTTCCACACTGTTTTTCTCCAGGTCCTGGCATTCCTAGCTGCAAGGTCACCTGAGCAATCTACCATCTAACCCTTTCCTCCCAACATAGTTCATGGTCAGAACTCTCTAACACAGATTAGAAACTTCACTTTTTTTCTTTTTTTAATGTTCCATACAGGACGCAAAATATCCACATTCTCTTTCAGATTTGTGTTTTTCTTGTATTTGATTGTTTTGCCTTTACCAAGCAGACTACAGAAAGATGTATGTGAAGATTTTGAAATATTCTTTCTTTTGAAATATCATTTTATGGTTGTTTATTTAAAGAATGACTTACATGTAAGTTCATATTTACTTGTTCCTGTTGTGCTTTTCATTTTCCAGGAGAGGAGTGCAAGGAAGAAAGGGCAAGGTGGGATGGTGCAGAAATGGTCACCGGTGGCAACTCCTGGGGACCTAGCATGTATTCAGGATAGCAAGGCTTGTTACAGAGTAGAAATAAGGAATCAGAAGTGCAGTCCTCATGATGGATTGTGTTAAAAGATAAAAAGGCTGATTCCTGCACAGCTGAGAGACACAGCAGCCCAGGGATCAGGGAAGAGCATTTGAAGTCTAGACAGGAGCTCTTATCCCTGCTCTGCCACTCTTGGGTGACCCCAATGAAGTGTTGATTTGCTAATCTTCAGCTGGGCAAGCTTGTTGCAGTATTTACTGTGAAATATCTGCAGACAAGAAGAGCACAAGAGCTGAAGAGCACAACGTAGCAATAAGTGCCAAACTAAACCCTTCAGGGTTCACAGGGGTTCATCCCTCAGCTTTGCACTGATTTTCAGAGATGAGTCTGTCCCACATTAATGGAGAGGTAGAACATGGAGCAAGACTCAGCAACACATATAGCACAGCCTGAGGGATGCTCATCCTATTAACCATAAGCTTTAGCCAAATGAGCCCCATTTTCACGAGGTGCATTTGCTGGAAAAGCACAAGCCACTGCAGTAGCCAAGCAAGGTCACACATTGTGTTTCAGGGAAGCTACTGCAGTGTCTAGAAGTCCTGGAAGACTCATAAAAAACACCATCCAGATACAGAAAATAATATTGTTTAATGGAGCAAAAGGTTATGAGTGGTCCTCAGTGTGCTGTTGATAGGGAGCATGGCTTGTTGCAGGCCAGAGTGATGCCCCGGGGAGTGAGGCTTGGCGCAGGAGGGCTGCTGAAGTGACCACAGAGGTCACTTCAGGCTCACCAGCTCCATGGTACCTGCTGCCACGGGGAGAGTAAGAAATCCCTCCCTTTTCTGCAGCTGGATCCTCTCCTAATGGTAATGAGGCACTCAGAAAGAAAGCATTTACTTAGACAAACATCATCATCTGTCTAAGCCATGGCAATAATAAAACTTCTGTTGCCAGAATTCACTTACATTGAGTGATGACTCTTAACTAAATGCATTTTTCCCATGAATTCCCCTGGTACATTAACTTTACAGAGAGCAAATAACTGTCCCATCTCTAAGGAAATCCATATTAATCTCACAAATCTGCAGGACAGAAGAGAGGCAACTACTGCTGCCTCAGACACACACCGTGGCCCCATTTCTGCAGACCTTTGCAGCTCCGGCAGACACTGCCACAAAACGCCCCCAGGGCAGGCAGCCACCCGCTTTGTGCTGGTGTCAGTTCTCATCCAGACAAAGCCCCCGAGGCTGGCAGGCAGGCGAGCCAAGGCACTGACTCCAGGATGTGCGAAGCAGGCTGTCGATTCAACATGCCGTTGCCACAAGCTTACTGACGGCAGTTTAAATGACAGGCTCTTCAATTATTTTCAATTAGGATTGTAAGATAAAAAAATAAAAGGAAAATCCAGCCAGTGAGTTTAATGTTCTTTTCAGGAGACCAAGGCTGATGCAAGGTGTGGGGAATCAAGCCACAGCGTGCCTTCTAGATGGTCAGGCTCTCTGGGATGGCTGAGATGACCAAATGGTTAAAGGAGGACCTGCCTGTGGTCCATGGGGTCACAGACTGTGTGGCAGCAGCAGGTCTGCAAAGAAGAAAGCTGGCCGCCAGCTCCAGTGTGCCTGAACTAATGGGTAGGCACTGAGGAGCTACAGAATTGTCTTCCTAACCCCAATACCCACTCAGGACAAGTCTGTGAGGAGCCATCAAGAGGGAAAGAAGCCCTGGTGACAAAAGTTTAATAAGACCTCAGGAGGTGAGGTGCTTTACCTTTACTTGGAAATTCATATTTTACCACATTTCTAAGACATTTCCTGGGGATAAGAAACGTTATTTTTTGCAGCCAGCTCTATAGAATTAATGAAAACCTTCAACTTCCCAGGACCCTGGGGTCCCCTGGGGGCAATCGTCCCAATTAACATGTTCTTGATTGCTTGTCATTAGGCTTTTAGAGTGTGAAAAAGTGTTGCAGAGAAATCACAGTTCAGCCACCTAGCTAATCCAGTGGAACATTTTTATTGTTGCATCTGAGTGAAGAAGCCATAAAAACTGAGAGAGAGAAACTGTGCTGAATCTTTCCAGCTCTTTGAGCAAGTACCCCCCAAAGATTTTGCACAATTTCCCCTCTCCCGGCTGTAATTTAAATAGCCCAAAACCTATGGCTTGTGTAGGAGTTTGTTATATGCTTTATTCTCTCATAACTTACACTTGAGGCCTGGTGGTGCAGAAAGTGCTGGCGAATTAAAGGCTCAAGGCACACCAGGGAGGCTCTTCCAATAATCCCAGGGCGAATCACGAGCTGAACACAATTATTGATGGAGATAATAATTGTGAAGATGAGGCACAGTCTCTCTGCCTTTATCCCCTCTGCCTGCAGAGCCTGCACACACAGACCTTTGTCTCTGCCCAAGGGCTGCCTTAAGCATTCCTTAGCGTGGATGTGATCATCAAACAGGCTCACAGGAATCTGCAGCACAACCTTCCCATTAAAAATCACAAGGTGTTTTGAACCTTCTGTTCCGTGGGCACTGGCCCAGCCGCAGCTGTGACTAGCTCTCTCAGCTGAGGTAGACCAGGTGTACAGGCCAAAATAGGAGTCACCTGAGGAAAAAGTGGGTATGTTCCAGGTTACTGGGGAGCCCAAAACCAGACACAGTGCTCCAGGCGCCACTCATAAATCCCAAACAGAGAAAAAGAATAATGGTCCTCAGCCTGCTGCCTGTGTTTTCATTAAGGCAGGCCAGGATGTGGTTCTGAATCGTTCTTCACCACAAGGGCATGTTGCTGGCTCTTGTTCAACTTGTCCATCAGAATTCTCCGACTGTTGTACAAACAGAGCTGTACACACCACCCTGTCCACACTGTCTGCTTTGTTTTGTAGATGTTGGCAAGTTCAGTACTTAATTCTTCCTGTTACTGCATTAGATAACCCCCCAAATGCAGCACTTTTTGATATTGTGTCCACCTCTGGGGTCACCAACATAAGAAGGATGTGGACCTCTTAAGTGGGTTCAGAGGAGGGCCATTAATATGATCAAAGGGCTGGCACACCTCTCCTATGAAGAAAGGCTGAGAGAGTTGGGGTAGCTCAGCACAGAGAAGGAAAGGCTCCAGGCACACCTTCTAGCACTTTCCAGTACCTGAAGGGGCTACAAGAGAGCTGGAGAGTGACTTTTTACAACGCATGTAGTAACAGGACAAGGGAGAATGGCTTTAAATTGAAAGAGGACAGGTAAGGATGGTCAGACTGGCACAGGCTGCTCAGAGAAGCTGTGGATGAACCATTCCAAGGAGTGTTGAAGGCCGGAGTGGATGGGGCTTTGAGCAACCTGGTCTACTGGAATGCGTCCCTGCCCACTGCCAAGGGGATAGGAATTGGATGATCTTCAAGGTTCCTTCCAACCCAAAGCAGTCTGTGATTGTCTGACTGTATGATTCTGTGATAGATGCTGCTATCCACTGAAACAATAGGGGCAGGGTGGAAAGTGTGCTGCAAGAGCCAGGCTGCTTGAGGATACACACTGGAGAGAACTCCAGTGACTGCACGGACCGAAAACTTTCACCACGCCCTTCCCTCCTGCCATTCCCAACGATCAGAACTGATGAGAAGTCCTTTTAGATGTCACTGGGGCATTGTTAGTGGACTGTATGGAAACACCTGGCAGAGCAATCCTGAAATATTGTGAGGGGCCACATCAGGTTCCCATTGCTTGTCTCTTATAAGGACCACTCTATTGACTGGATGAAAGCCAGAAAAGGAGCCAGAGGATTAATTATTTCTGTTCCTCTCTCAGTAAGTACTGAACATCCATATTGCATAATGTCAGTCCCTAATACTTCTAAAAATAAACAACTTGCAGTAAGGCTTATAAGGCAAAATTAAAAACCTAACATAAAGTATCTTGACTCTTTCATGTGGATGCCTCAGCAGGGGAATAGGCTCCAGTCAAGAATGTCTGTATTTTCTTTCCACTCACTTGGGTTAGCAGGGATGAAAAAGAAGCAACCAACAACACCAGACACACTCCATGTTACACCTACCACAGTGAATGCAGCCCTCCTCTGGACCCACTTAAGAGGTCCACATCCTTCTTATGCTGCTGACCCCAGAGGTCAACACAATATCAAAAAGTGCTGCATTTGGAGGGTTACCTAAAACAGGCAGGCACAGCAGATCGCTGTGTCTGGAGCTGCCCACAGTGAATGAAATGTCTAAACTGCAGTAGCCCCGGCTGTCCAATGACCCACCAACCCCATGCAGAAAGATGACTTCTCTGTGCAGCATGGAGCCAGGAAAAACACGCTCTTGTTTCTCCTTTCTTCAGCTCTTCAGCCTCAGCAGATGAAGGGCAACAAAGGCAGTGACTTCCAATTCTTGCTTATTTTCAACAAAGTTTATCTAGACTGGGCAAAAACCACGCCTGAAATGATCCTAAACTCTCCCAAACAGAATTAAGCATTTATGAACTGTTTCTTTGAGCTTTGCTTTTTTTACACAGTATTTACTAAGCATGACACCCTGAAACTCCCAGTGACTCGTATTTACTCATTTGGACACTATGCACACACCTTTACCCACAATTAAACCTCAGAATGTATGAAGACATTCATTTGTACCTTTAGATATGTTCCTAATATCATACACTTAGGAATGTTCAATTACAAAGTGGCCATTAACATTCAGCTAGAGCACAACAAGGTTTCAATGTTTAGGCCTCTGGCAAGGTTAAAATTATTTTTACTAGTGTAAACATAGCCTCAGAGCTCCCTGACATGGCATTTCAAATCTGCCTTTAAAATTGCACCTGGGACACAACAATCCTATATAACAGATCAGGCATAGTGAGGACTGGCTGGAAAGTGGTTTTGCAGAAAAGTACTCGAGGGTCCCAGTGGACAACAGCATGAATCAGCAATAAGTCATTGCAGCAACAAAGGTAAAAAAATCTCCTGGTCAGGTTGAAAATGGTAATCTTTCTCTATCAGCACTCGTGAGATCACATCTAGAGTATTATGACCAGATTGGTACAAGAAATAATAAACTGGAGGATGTCCAATGAAGGGATGCAACTCTTGCCCCGTGAGAGAATTAGGTTCATTCAGGCTGGAGAAGAGATGGCTCAGAGGGGATCTTGTTGCTGCCTTCAAAAGAAATACCTAATAGGAGGATGCGGGGAAGCCAGAGGCAGGCACATGTCAGAGGCTGAGGCTGACAGCAAAAGGGCTATGGGTAACAGTCACGAGACACAACATAGGGAATTCCAATTAGACATCAGGGAAGCATTTTGAACATAAAAGTGGTCAATCATCAGCACAGGCTGTACAGAGAGGCTGTGGAATCTCTGTTTGGAGATATTCACAACTTGACAAGATCCTGGACTTGCTGTGAGGAGAGACTTGGACTAGAGCAGGTACCTCCCAGCCTGTATCATTCCTCTACTCTATGATTCTGTGACAAACCTTCCTAAAACTACCATAAAGAAAACTGCTTTAAATCTAAGTAAAACTAAGTCATCTTTCATCAAGTATTTAGTGACTTAGAGATACAATCAGATTTTTTTCATCCTTTCAGATTCCTTACACCATTTAATCTAAGAAAAAGTTATTTCAGTAACAGGCTCCTTTTACTGTCTGTGCATCTGAAAAAAATCTTGACTCTACAGTTGGCTTCCAAACAGCAGATTTCAGAACCAAGCTCTCAGTTGAGACTGTGGAAGCTTTTTTATTTATTTTGGCTATTTTTGCCTTGCTTCACAGAGAGTGTGCTGTTACTTTAAGGAAAATAAAAGATGTTACCCAGCAATGGTGCATGACACTTTCTGGTCACTTCTACTGGGACACACAGCACTGCAGTAAAGAGGCCATTAATAGGTAGAAAGTCACATGGATGAAGCATCAGTGCATTTTAATTTCTACAAAGGTAGCATGAAGAGACCCAACTTGGTGTAACAGAATGATATGCAGGGAACTGTTTGGATTCAGACCTCCCAAATTCCCAGGACTGCTGCATGAGTCCTTCCCCATCCTGTGAAGGCCCCAGGCGTAAGGTTTTCCACAGGCTCTTCTGAACATGGTGACTAGTAACATGTAAACCCATCAACTCTTATGGAAGAGTTTATTCATTCTAAATTACATTATTTGTATAACAGTACATGACAGTCCTGTGGGAAAGGGGGGAGTTGGAAGTGGTCATCAGCTCCTCCACCTTCCAGACAAGCTCAGCCAGCCTTGGAGCATCTCTGAGAAACTAGATCTTTCTTAAAAACTGACGGTGCCTGGGACCACACAGACTCCCGAGTCAATCTGTTCCAGTCCTTAAATATCTTTATAGTTAGAAAGTTTCTCCTAATATCTAACCTAAATCTCCCTTGCTACAAATTCCTCCTCACCCTTCTCTCCACGGACATGGAGAACCATTGATCACAAGCCTCCTTAAACCTTCATTATGGTTGAAAACTTCAGCCCTGTCCTCCACTTTTCTTTCTCTTTTATGGAAGAGATGGCTCCTCCAGCTCTTTCTCATAGGCCACATTTCTCCCTGTTGAGCCTCTTTTAAGTTATTCTGCATTTTCTTAAAATATGACATCCAAAACATTACTCCAACACAGATTTTGCAAATGTGAGGTAAACTAAATTAGCTAACATCATGTTTCACCTAGGATGTGGCTGTCAATGCATTCAGGAAAGACATAAGCACTTTCTAAGCCAACATTACATTGCTGACCCCTCTTCAGTTTATGATCTGGCACCACCACCAAATTTTTTTGCTCAGCATTGTGGAGTTACTAATTTTCTCCTACACTGTACTAGAGCTTTTTTTCCTAAAACATATTCTTCAGATTGGTCTTCATTAAATTCCCTTTTTGTGATTTTAAACTATATTTATTGTCTGAAGCAGATTCATTCCAGTTTTAAGCCCTTCTTCCAAAATGCTTGAGGCCCTTGTCAGATTGTTGTTCTAATAGCTATATAGGTTTTTTTCTTATATTGCTTGCTATCTGCACTGTATTTCAAACTGTTCTCTTATTTTGACCATAATAATTGCAATATTTATAATCAAAAATATTTGTTGCAAATTTTTGTGCAGTTCTCTGACTCTTGGATCTTTAGGAAGTTCTAATACAGCCACAAGTTTCTTGTTACATATCTGCTTTTCTCCCCAGATGCAAAATTTATTAGTGAGCTGCTTCTTTATCTTCTTTCCCTTAGGTTTAAGAATTATAACTTTTTGTAATAGCTTTCCCCAGATATCTTCTGATTTTGATTCATGCTATATTAATAATTCTGCCCATTTCAATCAAAACAAATTCATGAAAATTTGTTCCAGCAGATTTCCAAACCCACAATTGGATAGTGTGTGTCCAGCTAGGTTGCTTTATCCAGAGGACTTTCATTCCCTGGCCATCACCATTACCAGTCTCGCTCTCAGAGTGCTCCTCATGTTGTTAACACACTTCTTATACTTCACGACCTGATCAAGTCATTTCTAGTAAACTTCTTCATGTATTTATGCTTCCATTATTATTCCCTTCATCCAGATGTTTTCAAAACTCCTATCATCACTTCCTGGACATTCAAGTAAGCATGGACAGGCCTCCTTTCTCTTTTATTGCTATAACTATGCTATAAAGCACAGATTTTACAGACTGCATCTCATGTTTATATTTATGTAAGTAAACACACATATACAGAAAGGTGTGTGACTCTACCTCACTCAGCAGAATGAGCTATGAAAATCATCAGCAGACGATGACCCTTAAAAAGTTCTTAAAAACCATTTCCAGCAAACTACAGCCCTCTTTCACTGCTAGCCTCCATCTCCTTCTCCTTCTCCTTCTCCTTACCCTGTCTAGTCAAGATCCTCACTGAGAGAATAATTATTATTCTGGCTGAAAAACTACAGCCCAGCAATATTCATCTCACAGTGTATATGTGGCTTGCAGTTTAAAGTGGAACACACTTTTCACAGCAGCCTTCATAAACAGATAGGGACTATAGTTTCAATAAACTTTATTTTTTATATATTTTAACTATACAGTCATACACTTACAAACAAAATTATTGTGATTTTTCTTCAGTGCAATGGTGCTAAATATGTATTAATCACTGGTAACAGAAGAAAGGAGGGCTGGCTCGCGTTTAGTGCATGTCACTGCTGCTGAAGTAAGTTCAATGAGCTCTACTGGGCTTTCTTGCGAAGTTATTGCTGCATGTGAACAAAGGTGCTACAGCCTTTCCTGAACAGCAAGACTAATCAGCTTGTACAGAGCTTTTATCCAAGGAATATCAAATTGGTTACCCAATGTTAATTAACCCTCAGGGTGTTCCTGTGTGATACATTGCTGTTATTCACAAACAAAATAAACTTTGCTAGTTTACAACAAGCTGACTGAAATAATTAACATCACTCGTATGTAAAATGCATGAATACACTCATTCAAAGACTCTCAGCTTTCAAAAAAATTCAAGATTGTCACACATTTATGGATTACTTTTTAGTTAAGAGACAAGATTAATTAAAAATGTTTGCTGATGACCCTGCTCTCCACCCCAAGGTTTAAGACCACAGCCAGAGCTATGACTTCTCGTGTTCAAAGAGTATTTTTCCCGTCTTGCAGAACAAATGCACATGATCCTTGCAGAGAAAGAAAGCTGTGCACTCCAGGTCTGCTGGGGCTGCATCCAGCACATACGAGCTCATGCTGCTATAGGCATTAGCATGTCTTTCCCATGCTCCCACCCCATGCAGGCACTGGGAACAACCCAAGGCCAGCAGACCAAGGGACTTGAGAGGTGTCCTGGCTCCCCACAGACTCCAGTTACTCCAGCAGGGTAATGGCATAAATGTGTGGCCACTTGAAACTCAACCGGTCTAGCAGTGCCCACATGGACATGCTGAAACAGAAGCCCTAAATAACGTTATTTTTGTTTGAAGCATAAATTATGAGCCCCCAAGGAAGCTTGTCTCTACAACCAAAGATATGTAATAACTGCTGACAGTCTCACATGATGTATAGCTTTATTTTGACATCTAAAGGACTATTTTCAATTATTTCTTCCTGGACAATTATGCTTATTCTAGCCCCATAATGCATTGTGTCAGTCATCTCTGGACATAAAACACTTTAATAGTGTACAGTAAGCTTTTTCCTTCCACACAAAATATCTTTGGACCTATAATTACATTTCATAAAACTTCAGTACTATAATTTAGCAGTCCCTTTCCTAATGTTAGGTCTGCGTTTGTACAAAATAAAAAAAGGCCACATATATGCTTTATCTCTAAAGCTTTAATTTATTTCTTGTCTATACGAAGTGTCAAAAAAACTGGTCTAAGTGTAGTGTTATGAGGCAGGAATTAAGCTAATATAATACCTTGACAAGGCCATTCCACAACTGGCAGCAGTGCAGGATTAGCTTGGGTTTGAAATTAGTTAACTTCACCACATAACTTTACTCATTGTAGGTCAATAATCTCACCCTGTCTTATCCCCCATTATCCAGTGCCAAGCTATTTCACAGCATTTTAGAAGAGGGAAACCTGATGATTATGGCGATGCCAGCATTGTCTGTTCTGATGCAGATTCCTTTTATAAAGCCCAGCAAATGACCAGGTGTCTCCAAGAGTGGGATAACGACATGGGGTTTGTAAAGGCAGCTATAGCAAGGACTATAGCAAGGAGCAGGCTCAGATACTTGTGTAGGATTCCTACAGAGCAGTCTAAGAAGCAAAACTCAAGGCAAAGCCATACAGATAGGGAAGTAGACTTTTCTTTTTGAAGAAAGAGATTTGCCTCATCCACACCCATTCTCTCAAAATTCTCTCATTCCTCTGTGGTTATAAGAACTGAGATGTGTTTGTGTGTTCAAGTACCTTGTCCTGGATGCCTTATGGTGACAGAGAGGGTGAGGGACACCAGCTAAGAAGTTCTTCTCCAGTCTTCTGGATTCATCACAAGTGGTGATGAAATGCATGAACCTTGGAGCCTTTGCAGCCTTTCTTGACAAAAAAGGCTCATATCCAGTGTAAGCTGCTTTGCACCAGCTTTGCACCAGCTTTGCATCTGTGATGATATCTGTGGTCATTGAGCAATCATCACTGCTCCTAACACTTGGAATTTTATTTACATCATTCCTCTACTTTATCTTCCTTTTCTCAGTCTTTTTCACCTCCCATGTATACACCATTACTTTAAATACAACTTTGCCATTGATTTCAATGCCTTACACATGCACGCTCTCATTCACACTCTGTAGATATGATTCAAAAATTTACACACCTCAGAATGTCCTAGTGGCAGTAAGGGTCTCACCTTAACATGTAAGGCAAGAGCCCAGTCTCAGCCAAATGCCATCTTTCATAGCTTTCAGGTACAGGAACTGGAGACCCAGGATATGGAAACCATTCATTGTAAGAACAAGCAAAGCCATACAGGTACAGTGGAATGAGTTTGAGATATATTGCTCTATCCATCACCTCAAAGGAAAAAATTTCATTCAGCTATGGCTCACACTGCTGAATAGGGGTTAAATCAGACATATGAGCCTAAATTTTCTACCAACAGACAGAATTTCATAGGAAGACAAGTCACACTGGAATTATTGGTTGCACAGGTACACTGGATGTTGAAAAGGAACTTTCAGGATGCATGGTTAGGCACTTAAAATAAACGTGGCTTAGTTGATCTTGGTTCTCTTCATTTATTGACCCCAGATTATACTTTTGGGCACTTGGAAAACAATAATTCTTCTGGTACTCAGGAAATCAAGGGTATAATTATGATATGAAGTTTGTACAATCACTTTGGAACATTTCAAAGGCAGGCCATTTATAAGAAAAATGCTTCTTACTGTTTTAAGGAGTATTACTAAGCAGTTCAGTCCCCCTTGCTCCACAATTCTCAATTATTCCCATGCACATTGGTAATAAGATTTGAGATCATTAACCTGTAAATCATTGGTTCAAATCTTGAAGAGTTCATTAGTGACCAGAAGGCATTAGTATCTAATGACCAGTCTCATTCCAGTGGACAAATAGTTGCTGCCACAGCTGGCATTACTCAATTACTGCAGGACAGACCTAGGAAAGGTACTAGGTCCAGATTTCGCTTCTGCCAGTCTGACATCCCTGCCAGTTCAAATTATTAAGCTCTGAAAGTAATTTTTTTCCTGTATTTTCAAGAGAAGCTCTTGGAACACTGTTGGGAAATTACAGAACAGTCTTAAAAAAAAAAAAAACAAACACCAAAACACAGAGCATCTTTTAATGTTTGAATCCACTTTTCTAGAGATTTCTGTATTATAACTCAATCACTGTGAAAAAATCAGCATCTGAAAAAATACAAAAGAACAAGAAATGCATTTTCCACAGCTAGGACATTTTATAATATCTCTCTCTCTCCCCTGCGGGTAATTCTCTGCTTCATCAAAATTTGGAAATCACAGTGGTTCTGCTAATATGTAGAACCACTCTACGGAGTATTTACAGCAAGCCTCATCCATCCTGCAGCAAGCCTGTGAAGATGGGACCCAAGGGCTGCAAGGACTCTTGTATGCCACAGAGGTCAGACCCTTGCAACCCAGACTAGTCCAACACAAGTACTGCCAGACACATAACACTTCCAACAGCATCCAGCAAACTTGAATTGGAAGTCAGGACAGATTTCTGAGAAAAAATGCACCATTATTGCTCAGTTTCTTCTAATTTAAGCATTCACTATGGGAACACAGCACTGTTTTAGAAAAACTTTTGCTTATTTTCTTTAGCAAGACCAGAAGCACAAAGACCAAAAATAACAAAAGGTGCCAATATGTCACAGGAGCAAAGCAGGATAAATTAAGCATATTATGAATGACCAAAGCACTACTGAGAGGGGAGTTTTCTAGATGAAAACAGGCAGCAGACCCCAGGTGCCAGACCTTTACAGGCTGCCATCTGACTACACATGTACAGCCACTCTCATGTATTTACAATAAATTATTATATGAGTCATAAGCCACATACTGACCTTTGCAGTCCATTAATTTTATTCTTTCCTCCTGTTCAATTAGTGCCAGACCTTGAGTCGCTGTGGGTAGCCCCAGAAGAATTGTAACTAAAAATTAATATAAAGCCAACGCGTGGGGTGCAAAGCTCTGAACTACTTTTGTCACCACGTGTTTATGATAATGAAACTGTGATGAAGATTTTATCGCTGAGTAAAATACTTTTGAATGGACAGTCATTGACGTGCAAACTGTTCATATGGTGAATGTATTAGGACATTTGCCTAAAGACCCCTCTCACAGCTGAGAAATAAGCCACGCCACTTTTGAATAGGATTTAACAGACTAATCACCACCTACAAGTTTTGCAAATTACAAATCCTCACACCTCCTGCTGCAAACAAGGCTTAGATATTCAGCATGTAAAATCCAATTAATAAATAGTTTTAGCATCTGTTTTAAGCTACTACATGGCAAAAGCATTAAATCAGGTCCTCATTTCTTCTGCATTTGTAATATAGGTCTGTGTTAGCAGACATTGAAAATACCACTCCAGCAAGGACTAGTTGTAGAAGTAACCAAATGAACTGAAGCCGAATTTGCATTTTCTCCTCTTACCTGTCAGCCCATCAACCACATCAACCCTGTGCTGGTAAGAACCATGTCGTGCAGCAATGCAACCAGAGAGAGGAAATATTTTAGTGTGGGTTCCATCCTGAAAATCCTCAGCACACTCAGTTATGAAGATGCATAACCAAGTCTCACTTATCTTCTGTGCAAAGGTTAAAAACATCCAATACAATAAAAATGAAATAATTTAGTTATTTATTATTTATCATATGGCTGCTCTGGCTCACCTGACAAAAAGCAGCAGGAGAGAAGAGAGCCAGGGTAGAGTCGGAGATGTGTTCCTCTCCTCCTCGTTGGGTATCACCCCCAAAGTGTGATTTTGTGCTGTTTGTGGGATTTGTCAGCTGTCCTTGCAACCGTCCTGTCTGTGTGGTGGGCAAGAACAGGCTCGGGAAGGCCACATGCCCACTGCACAATGTGCCCTGAACCTACAGACCAGCCAAAGTTCCCTCTGGACCTGCTCCTACCTGGCTTTGCTCACTGACACCCTGGGCTCCGCCTGTACCAGGCTTAGGCTTTGTGGGCAATATTGCTCTGAACCTGACAGAATTAGGTCCTGAAGGACATAAAAGGCATAAACAGTTGCTGTCCATATTTTACCTCACCTTCATAAAAATAGATCATTCCACTTTCCAAAGCAAGCAGTTAATCTTCATAAGCATAACCTATATTTTCTGAAGGAGGAAGAAAGAATGCACTCTGAAAGTTTGTTATCTTTGGCATATTTTTCCTAAGCTGACTGATTGCATTAATAAGGCATAAGAAGACATATATTAAAAATCATGCATTTAAATCTTACTTTGTTTGATCCACCACAAACTGACAAATTCAAAAATTTCAAAGTTATAGATGACAATTTATTTCAGGAAAGGAATAGGAATCTAAGACAGAGACTGAGGGTTGCAGAACTGTCTCTAGATGAAATTCTTAACTCAAGTTGCATTAAATCAGGCAATTAAAATTACAATCTGGAGGCATGAAGGCCGACACTCCTTGTTTTTTTTCTGAATTTGTTTCCTTGGGGCTTGACAGTGACACTCAGACACAGCTCTCAATAGAGGGTAACATTTAGCTATGCCACATTAGGAAGGAGCCTTGGGAGGCATTCACAGGTTCCTATTTTGTCTTGCTCAGAAGGGAAAACATTTCACTGCATGATTGAAAAACATTTGCTTATTCCTTTCTTCTCCCCTTCCACTTCTCCACTCCAGTTATGTCTAATGTCAGACAGTTAAGCACTTCAGCGGAATGTTCATTCCCCCATCACAACAAGGATGAACTTCTGGGAGGGACCTCGAGATACCCTTTATAGATAGAAAATTATTTCCAGAGTTTCTGTTTCTGCTATGAAAATAAAACCAATACATGCATTTCCATATGCCCATCCTAGAGCAGATACCATAGCCTGTACCCGAGCCACTAAAATAACCAGGGAAACAATAGGTCGAGCAAATAAAAACATCAAACTGCTTTTAAAAAGCTATATAACAATCATCTTCTGCGTAAAGGCGCGCTTGATTGCATGGAAAATAAAAATGGTACATGATGCCAGGAGTGGCTTATCTTCAAAAGATGTTATCAAAGCAAACCAGACAGACTGTACAGAACAGCTGGTTCTTGCCCCTCTGACTTGACTTCAGATTCCCTGTGCAAGCTTATGAACCCTGTATAATGGGACCAGATTAGCTCTAATTCCCGTGCTTTCTCTGGCCATGAACCTTACGAGACACTACAGGAGAGGGAGAATTTGGGCACAATACATATCAAACTCAAACAAGGCACTTTCCCACGCAGCCACCCAATTTTGTGATCTTTTAATGTCATATATTAACTTACATTTCATTCTTTGGTTAAAGCAAGAGCTTTAACCTTTACAGTGGTATTTATAAAGGAGAATAAAGGAAAGTTCCCCTTCCCCAAATTTGTATTCAAGCACACATAGTCATACTGATGAAACTGCTTCCCCCAAAGTTAGCAAGTGCACTCACAGGTAACAATTTGCAGAATGAGGTCAGAAGAGATGCTAAGTGAAATCAAAAACTAGTGTACACACATCAAAAATGCTGATCTTGAAAGGATGGTCCATAAAGACCAAGGGAACAGAATTCTTTTGCCTGTGCTCTGTCCAGGATCCCAATATGAACAACACAAATCATGCATGCCAAGAAAATCTAATCATTCAACATCTCTTCTTCCAAAGAGGGTAAATGGCCCACTGGAACTCCTAGCAAACTTTGCTGGGGCAAGAGAGGAATGGGTTTTTTTACGTAAGCTATGAAATTATAAAATTTGTGACCTGGAGGCCACAGTTCTTGAGTCAGGAGTCCAAACAGATCTGTTGCTTTAACATTACATGTCCCAATCATATGGAAAATGCTCACAGCCACTAAGATCATAAGGGGTCTCCATGCCAGTTCTTGCTAGGTAATGAAGCCTCTCTACTGAAGTGTTCACAGCCAATAAAAGTAATTGCTGAATTTCACTTATTTCCCCTATGCATCAGCAGACTTCTACACTTTTATATCTCTGGAATGTATGCATTATTAGATCCTTCTATGTAGCCGTCACTGTGGTGTTCAGGGGCTGTTCATTTTGAACCAATGCACACTATCCAAAACTCCCAATATCCAGCTCTAATTTTGCAGTTTCAGTCCATTATTAATTGTGCCATATGCTTCAAAATTAGCCAGTGAAGCTTTCTTGGCTTTGCTCCCACTCTTCCCCATACTTGGACAAGTTGTTTAATTATTTTAAACACAATCCAAATTTTTTCTCAAGGTGGTGGGAAACCTTCTGTTTAAGACAGTAAAATTCATAGTAATAGGTCTTTCTCATCTTCTTTAGTTATCAGACTATGAATAACTTTGTAACCATTAAAAATTCATTTACACATCTCCCAACAAGAACACATAGCCAGCAACACTGCATGGACCTTTCTTGATACAGGCAATAAGGTGTGCTACCTTCACTGTGAATTGGGTACATTTTAAGATCTGACTGATTATTCCAAACTCATGCTCAAAGTCAATAGGAACTGCACAGGACATATGGAAGAGATTTGCAGGGATGGAACATTCACAGACCAGAAGCAGGTACAGAAGTTTACTCAAAGTGTTCATAAGACTCAGTTTATCAGCCCCATCCACTCAGGTGACAACTGCTGCCCCTGCTTATATTCTTCAGCTTGTGCTTCTTCCTCTCCTCCTGAAACAGCTGTTTACTCCACAGATTGTCCCAACCATCCATCCCTGCAGACAGAGGCGGCAGCTTTTCAGATTTGCCCAGGAGTCTGGCTTTGACCATTTTCACCCAAGGGGTCCTTTCAGAACACAGGCCTGCTTCTGTTTGGTGATTCTTTCTCCTAGGCTGTTAAATAATTTCGTGCAAGTTCTCATCTGCTTTACGTGAGTATCCTTCTTTTCCACAATACATGCCTTTGGCAAGGCACCACAACAGTGAAGCCCCTTATCCACAGAAAAGGTGATTCAGGGCAACAGCAGGAAAAGCTTCCTCCTATTGCCTGATTTTTAATCCTGCCCCGGAGAGTTTCCTGACGTTGTTGCACATTTGTTAAAAACAGCAGTCAGCAGCTGACCACTTTCTAGCACAGATGGACCCCAGAAATCTGTAGCCAAAAGTTATTGCTGAAACCACTCATTGGTATGTCTTCAGTTTGCAATTCATGCTCCAACTCTTGCATTCCAGCAACTTTTGCTCCATATCACTTACATCAGCTAGTACCAACATCTGGCCCAAAGTTCAAAGCTCAGGTCCAGACAAATGAGTGCAGACTATGGCAATTTCTCTCCTACTCACTGGAGTCTTGAACACTGGACTGAAACAAAATAGTTCATCAATTAGCTTCCAGCATGTAACAACGTGCATTTGGACATTATATCAAATTTCCTGTGTAACTTGCAGCAGTGCTGCAGCCTGACAGGGAGGCTCTGCGGAAAGTGCACAGTCAGGGACAGACTGGGAAGGACCCTCACAAGTCAGCTGAATGCATGGAGAGAAGGTGGGCTTGCAGGTCCCTGGGGGTGGCAGGCAGCACAAGCTTTCCCCAAAACAGTGTTGGTGAACATGCTTAACTGCTGCTAGTACAGGAAAGAAACAGCCATCTATCCAATGCTTTCTCACTTGAGATATTATTGTAAATTATTATGGAGTGGTTTCTGCTCTGACAAAACAAGTCAGACACCCAACATCTTTTCTTCTTCCGCATTAGCTGTACCAATAAGTGAGAACTAAGGAAGATGGTTCCTTGTTGGACTCAGGGCAGCCATTAGTGCTCCAGTGACTGACCAGAGGAAATGATCCTTGTGTTTATTCTAGCTTTTTTACACAAGAAAAAAGGGAGAAAAGTCTGTTACATTTCTTAAAGAACAGGTTTATCTGGATTTGCTTTACTTATGCTGCAGTGTGTCACTGTCGAGGTGGACACGACATAAAGGACTTACTCACAAGTTCAGGCAGAAAAAGCCGTTTATTGTAAAAAACAGTGTAATTTATACACTTTTGTATGTTTATCAATCAGGCTATGTGTTCATTGGGTCTTTAACTACTACAATACATCTATTGGCTATTATTTAACTACAACATACCACTACTGGCCATTTATAGTATAAGCTTTCAGGCATTCAGAAAAACATCAGGTGCAGCTTGTTGCTATTTTTTCTCTCTCTTGTTTGGATTCCTTCTACTAAGTTTTTCATGGGTAAAAAAAAATTGTGCTAAGCTCAATGTCGGAATCAGAGAGGCTGTCAGACCTGCTGTTAATTCCCATAGCAGTGCATCAGAAATAGTGCCATTTAGCTCTGTGCTGCTATCCCAGGGTAAAACTGCTGTGAAATCAAAACCACGGACATGTATCTAGAATAAAGGTATCGAAGATCCCTTTCTTCACAGGAAGTACTGCTGAAAGTGAGGCTTAGCACAATGCTACACCTGGAGTTCTATGCAAATTTCAACAGAAGTCTTAAGAGTATTTTTTTCTTTTTTTCTTCTAGCATATTATGCATGTCGTTCATCTATAAGATCCCAAAATAATCTAAAAGTCTAAATACAGGACTAACTAGAATTCTGAATATGAAGCAGTAATTAAAACCCAACAAAACCAGTGCTTACACTAAACTCTGAATCCCAGAAATTAGGATGCTCAGTTTATGTTCCCTTGACAACCCCTTCACGCCTTCATTCATCATGTGGGCATGGAAAAGGTGGATATGGAGTTAAAGTTGTCATGACAACTTTGGTTCTAAATTATCTGTCTTTTGTAAATTGGCTACTTTGGGCTACATGTTGTTCAGCATAGCTCTTGACAGAGGATGAGTTTTTAGAAGCAGCTTGACAGATCAATAACTTGGTTTTAACTTTAACAAGAATGCATTTACACATATATATAGCCAGAGAGAATAAAGACTAAACATATGATGAATCCAACCATCAGCTAAACCAGAATATTTTATGTCTTCAATCAATACAGTAATGCTAGCAAGATTTTTTATTTTACTTTTAGCATCACTCAACCTTCTTATAGAAACAACATTCAGGTAATGCCTGTATTGTCAAAAAAGACATATTCATCATTTCCTATCTACAGTCACCAATATAATCATTTGTTTTGTTAGGAGCATACTCAGAAACCACCTCCTCCTGGAGGAACACCACAGGAGGTTCTCAAACACTACATGGAGGCTTTGCTGCAGTGGGAACTGCGCGTCAAATCCCCTCGCATAGTGTTAAATATTATTTCCTCAAATGTGCTTAGTCTCTGGACTTCACAGCAGAAAGAAAGTCTTTCACAGATCACTCTGCCTGCCTCTTATTCTTACAGGGAGCACAGCTTTTGCTACCACCACAATCTTTGTAAAGTTACAAAAAGCAAAACACAACAGAAAAAAAGCCTTCACTTTTTGTCCTGCGCTCATGAAAGTTCTCACCGAAAAAGAAAAAAGCGCTTATTTGATCTTGCAAAAAATTTCTCTTGCAAATTATGATTTCAAGTAGTAAAGTGATCTTTTAAAAAAGTATTTCCTGAAAAATACTTTCAAAATCATAACTCTGAGTCAGACAAGAGCTTAAATCCAGTATCTCTGCAGAGTAGAAAGCTCAAATTGCTTTCTAACTTGACTTTTCCTCTCTGCTCCTGAAAATGTCACCAAGACCTGATGATAAAAGAAATTCAGAGAAGAACTGCAAACCTACTACTTTTTTTCCCTCTCATTCACTTCAAAAACACAATCTTCATCCAGGAGAGCCGTTGCTGAAATAGGAGCTTGGCTTTAAGGCCTGTGTGTGTATCAAGTACAAGTCACAGTACACGACAGTTATGGCTGGGCACTGCAGTAATGTTCGTAACGGGGAAATAACAACCACAACAGCACAATATTCACAAACATCAGTAAACTCTGTGCCCAGTCCAGATTTTCTCCTTTCATGGAGAGAGTTTATTCTTTTTAAGTAGATCCACAGCCCAAGGTCTCTACCTGCTCGGCGTTAGACCTACCGAAGTCCCCTTTTTCACAGCTCCTTTTTGCTACTAAGCATATGCAGAGCTCCATGGAATCAGAGTAAAGGAGATTTCCCAAGTGCTGCTTAAAGGCTGAATCGCTTCCTCCAGGGGGTCCCTGTCACTTGATTAATATGTGTAGCTGTTAAAAGCTGTTCAAATGACAGTGCTAAAAAACTGAACAAGCACCACAGAGAAATGGCTGGCTAAAATAACCGAAGCATGAAAATAAAATGACTAAAAGAATGGCAAAAAGAAAACTAAATAAAAGCAGAGGAAACATAAAGGGCAAGGATACAGGCAGAGCTGACAGTCATCTGAAATCAGCTTTCTCTTCCCTCCTCACTTTCTCTTCCTCCTTCCCCCCTCGCCCCCCCCCATTTCCTAACTCCTCCACTCCACTTACACAATTCCTTGGCCTCTACTGACAGTTTAGCATTACAAATCCTCATGCTGAATCTCATGAAGTCAAGCAGGCTCAGTGAAGATCACTGGGCTCAGCTTACTCCTGGTATAATCTCATCCAAATCCATGGAGTTACATGAGGGATGAGCTGGAACCAGTGACGTTTTCTGAGCTTTCTGACATCCAGCTTTGGAGCTCTGTAACTCCAGACTGACGATACACGGTGAAAGGTTCTCTGAACACAGCAGAGGAGAAAGAAAAAATATGAGTTCCTCGAATGGTTTTCATCATAGTAGTTGCACTACATCTGTCATATATCAGAACCTTTCCCATGTTTCCTGCACAAGATTCATAACAGCTCTAAAACCCGACCATACTTCACCAAGTTGGAAAACAAATTTCCCCACAGATGGAGAAATATATTTTTTGAGGTAAAATGGCAAGAAACAGTGTCCTTTAGAACAACTTGACAAAAGAAATTATACTACTCCTGGAAAGCCTTTTGCAATCTCTGCTTTTTTATCTGAAAAGTCTCTGCAGTTGTTTATTCATGAAGTGATAATCCTCCCTCTTTGTCTCAGTGAAAATTTCTTCCTGGGAGATAAAAAATAGTTTGTATGAACCTGCTGCATTGTTTTTGAGTAGTAATAACCAACTCACGCCAAGGCTGTATTTTTTTATTATTTTTACTGTAATAATGCTGGGAACCCCTTGCTGGCACTGGATGTCACTGTGTTGAAATTGTGTATATACAGGATAAGACACACCCATTGATATGACAAATCAGATGCACTGCATTTTAAATGGAAGAGGCAGGGAAAAAAATAATCAGAAAATAAGACTGCCAAAGACCTCAAGAGGTCATCTGATCCATATAGGGATGCATGGCAGACCCACTTATGGCTGATCAGCAATTGCTCTTGGTGGTTTCATCCATTTTACAAACGGAAAAAAATCCGTCTTACAATTTAAAAGATGTTGTCAGGCCCATGAAGCCAATTGCCTGGTTGCAGCATTTAAGTCAAAGTTTAACCCAAAGCTCACAAGTCCTGGTGAACAGAGACCACAAAAATATTTTATCTTACCTGAATTTGGGAGTGTCTAAGGAAAATAATCATAAACCCGCTATTTGTATCTGCTACTATGAAACAGTGAGTTAAAATAATGAAAATCTAGCTACCAGTTACAATTTTTTATTTGCTCTTCTACACTCAGGAATACCTAAATAAAAGCACAAATAGCTGTATATCCACATATCCACATCATTTAGCACACTGCATTAGATATTTACTTTTCCTTCACTATCAGTAAAACATACTATTCCATGCCATATATATGAAAGCCACACTACACAAAAATTCACACAAGATAAAGTACCAAGATCAAAAGCACTCTATATCTGACACAGACTTTTTACATACTGCAATGCATCTCTCCCCATGTATTCTATGAAGCACGTATACGCGTGTAACATCAGACAAGCCCATCCTTTCAGTCAGTGCAGATACTGAGTTTTCTGTTTCAATGCAGAAGAAAAAAATAGTTCCAAGTTACAGACAGTTCCTCTTCTATCTCCACGTTATCATCGCTTCTCTAGGCTGAAGTGTAATCACCCTCTTTTGCAGGTTACTGTTTCTACCTTCTATTTCAAATAAGTTTCATACATTGGTGCAACCGAGGCAAGATTAATATGACTTTCCTTTCTAATATAAATCTTTTCATTTGTTGCTGAATGGACTGTTCTCAATATTGCTATCTAACTGCAAGGGACAATGTTGTTTATCATTTCCCCTTGAAAGCAGCCATCCAGATCGAGATATTACAGTACTTTGAATTTAGAAACCATGAAATATAAATGTGTTCCTACCATAGGAATTAATGTTTATTTTACATCTGAAGTACCTTTTACATTTACTTCCTGTCTATGACACTTAGACAAAAATCCCCACTAAAATAAATAGCTAATGCTGAAAATATCCTCTGAATAAGACACAAAGGAATTCAAAATTAATGAAATGTAGATAATAAGAAATAAAAATATAAGTAATTACACTTAGTTACAAAACTAATGGAGTATTTCACCCCTTTGGAAATGCTGGGGCTTTTTAAGCCAGCACATCTTGGGACAACTCCCTGACAAAGTCTAAATCTTGCTTGGAAGAAAAAAAAACGGAAAATCCTTTAAAATATTTTGAAGTATTGTTTGAAATTATTGCTTTAAAACATTTTTACATCACACAAAATATAGTCTAAACTGTAAATCTGAAACGAACAAGCCAATGTGATAGCTTTACTCACATTAAATTTCAGTTTTCAACCATGTTTCTTTCCGGTTTGAAAATGAAAGGACATGCCATAACTTTTGAATTTCCTAGTGATACCTTTAGTTTTAACTTTCATATTTTTTATATTTTATACTGCGTTAGTTTGTCTGTAACTCTGGGCTTAATGTATAGTGCTAACAGCTCTTCTCCTAGCCTGGCTAGACAAAACACACTGTTTCCAGCCCGAAGAACCAAGGACATTTGCAGCTTCAGGGCCCAAGAATGTAAACAGCCACGAATTGAGAGGGGACACTCCAAAAGGATGGGACTACATGGAATGAAGCTGTGGTTGGACAACGGGCCCAAATATGTAAATGGGCCAAAACTTATAAAAAGGGCAAGAGCGCGTGACCCGGGGTCCATCTTGGGGGTCCATCTTAGGTGTAGTCTTGGCCAGGCTTTTGTACTCCAGGGTGTGTCCTGTGGGGGCCTTTCAATAAATATCTATTTTGTTCTTCGACTCTGTCCAGCCTCTGTTCCAGGTAGCCTTCCTTTGGGCATCACTATCAGGTAAGGAAATCTGGTTCCATTTTTCAGAGAATACTTTCTTTTTTTCAGCTAAATGGTTTCTTCTGCTAGCCATACTCTCCTCTAGGCACACACTTCCCCAGCAAAGCTGTCTATTAAAACACTCAATGTACTTAAACACAGCAGAAGTTAACGAAGGAATGTCCTTTGTTGCTGACAGCACACTGGGAGGGTGAAGAACATCTAATCTTTCCCACGCCACAGAACTGAATTATCCCACACTTTTTGCAGACTGGTATCATTGAAATGACTGAACAGGCCAAGCCTATTTACATCAGCTGAGATGTTGATGCTGTGCCCGTATCTGCTTTAGCTGGAACCAAACTACAGTGCAATGATGCTCTAAGATGGTCTTTCCTCTGCCTTTTCCTTAAAGAGAGGAGACGCAGAGGACTTGTAAATATTCAAACCAGATTACATTAGAGCACGCCTCAGAATCCCAGAATTCCTTAAGTGGAAGAGGACGTCCATGTTCATTGAGCAACAGAATAAAATAGTGATGAGACGTCCTCCTTACTGCTCAGGGAAATCCTTTCTTCAGCAGATGTCCTTAAGCTCTACCACAGGTTCTCAAATGTCAGTCAAAGAAGTGTCACCTTTGCAAAAGGACAGGACAAATAAAAACTTCTACCTACAATCTAGAATCATCCTCTTTATAGATCAGTGCCAACTATGTCCTGGGCTGCATCTCCAGCAGCCTGGGCAGCAGGTCAAGGGTGGGAGTGATTCTCCCCTTCTACTCAGCTCTGCTGAGACCCCACTCATAGATCAGATATTAGGGAAGGTTCAGCAAGAGACAGGGAGGGGAGGTTTAGCAAAGGGATGGGGAAGGAGGATCAGGAAGGGATAGAAGGTTTGACTTGGGTGTCCTGGAGAAGACAGAGCTTGGGCCACACAAAGGCGAGGGAGGATGAAGCTGAAGCCTGTGCAGGTCAAAGGAATGGAAGGAGATGCTGGGCCAAGGGAGAAAAGGGGAGGCTGGGGTACACAGCACCTCAGCTCAGCCTCTGGTCCATCCCACTGACCAGCTGCTGCCCAATGGTGGCCCCAGAGCCTGGGCCCACAGTGCTCCCCTTCCAGGATGGCTACAAGAAAATGCTGAAACTGTTCCTTAGCACCCAGGGCCACTTCGCTCCTTGGAGAGGAGTCTTCCAGCCACATGAACCCTTCCCTACCCTTAGACCAAATTATTCTCCGTGCCAGATCCTCCCTCAGAGTCTGATTACCACTACTGTGCAGTTCCAATTGAAATTACCCTTCAGGGGTCTCATGTTCTCCCAAGCCCACCCATGAAAACAGCAGTGTCCCGAGCTGCTGCCACTGCTCCAGAGTGCCGGGCACCTCTGTCCCCGCTGGCCCAGGGGAGCAGGGCGCCACTTTCTCCTTGGGATGTGCTTGGACAGGAGCCTTGCATGACCCCAGCCCCACGGAAGGGAAAGCGATTCTGCACCACCACACAGGTCAGCTCCATTGAACCGGGCACCGCTGCACTCCGGCACTGGGCATCGCTGGCAACAGCCGGGCTCATCCCCTCGGACAGGCTCCCCGCACGTGTTTCTCCCGCCCACCCAGCGCGCCTGGTGCCAGCACACCCGCCGGGACACCAGATCCGCGGGTGCCGGTGGTGCCTGGTGCCAGCCCGTCCCCACCGCCGCGGGACACAAAGGCGAGGGGCGCAGGAGGGGCTGGAACATCACCGCGGAAATCAGGGCTGGCAGCTGATGGAAGCCCGCGGGTGTCTGCCGGACGGGGGGGCTCTGAGGGTGCTACAGACTGGAGGGAAGAGAAGGAGGAGGAGGAAGANCGTCACCTCCAAGGGAATTGGCACGGCACGGCTGGCTTCAGAAGCCTGAAGGTTTCAGCAGGGTAGCCCGGGATGGCGGTCCCTCGAAGGCTCTCAGCCTCCAGGAGCTCCTTTGCGCGGTGTCTCCGCCCAAGGGAAGAACCCCCGACCCAAGGGAAGTGCCCTCGATCCAAGGGGAGAGCCCCATACCCAAAAGGAGAGCCCCCAGCTGCCAACCCGCCACTCCAAGGAGGACCGACCCCACTGAGACACACACATACAGACGGACACACAGACGGACACACAGACAGACAGACAGACACACGGACAATCCGCCCCAGTGGGGCTCCACTCACTCGCTAGTCACACCCTGTCCGGAGGCAAACATGGTCACGTTAGTCCTCACTGACTGGGGGGTTTTGCCTTCTGCCCCACCACAGCAGAAGTGCCCTGATCTCTATGGAGCTTCTATCAAATTTTGCCCAAGGCTCAAGTATTTTGACTAGTTACTGGTTTGGGTTTTTTTTTTTTTCAAAGAATCACTATTTGGAAGGCTCATGACTCTTGGAAAAGCTGGTACATAGGTGGACAGTACAGAGTTAAAAGTGACACTTAAGCTGTGGTAAAGGTCTTTTTTAAAAAGGGCTGTCCAGCAGCACTTTCAAGAAAACGCTGGTCTTGGCAGCTGCCTAATTTTTCCGAGAAATTTGACCACCACCACCACCCCTCTCATCCCAACCAAATCAGTTTAGTAAGTTTTTNGGAAGCCCGCGGCTGTCTGCGGGACGGGGGGGCTCTGAGGGTGCTACAGACTGGAGGGAAGAGAAGGAGGAGGAGGAAGATGATCTTCACGCCCAGCCCCCAGCCCGCGGCAGCGCTGCCTGGTATCAGAACCAGCGGGGCCGGCGGGACTAGCGGTGGCGCCCTGTCCCCCACCCCCATCTCCTCCGCATGGCGGCATCCTCTCGGGCACGCCAGCCCGTGCAGGCACCGGGATGCCCTGCAGGAGGCCGGGAGCCCAGCAGAGCCCTGTGCGGAGGGTGCCCGGCGCTGGGAACAGCGCACGGCGCAGGGAACAGCGCCCGCCGCGCTCCGCCCCTGGCGCCTGAGGCNGGACAATCCGCCCCAGTGGGGCTCCACTCACTCGCTAGTCACACCCTGTCCGGAGGCAAACATGGTCACGTTAGTCCTCACTGACTGGGGGGTTTTGCCTTCTGCCCCACCACAGCAGAAGTGCCCTGATCTCTATGGAGCTTCTATCAAATTTTGCCCAAGGCTCAAGTATTTTGACTAGTTACTGGTTTGGGTTTTTTTTTTTTTCAAAGAATCACTATTTGGAAGGCTCATGACTCTTGGAAAAGCTGGTACATAGGTGGACAGTACAGAGTTAAAAGTGACACTTAAGCTGTGGTAAAGGTCTTTTTTAAAAAGGGCTGTCCAGCAGCACTTTCAAGAAAACGCTGGTCTTGGCAGCTGCCTAATTTTTCCGAGAAATTTGACCACCACCACCACCCCTCTCATCCCAACCAAATCAGTTTAGTAAGTTTTTCGTATTTAAAACATGGAGTGTATTAAAACTGAGTAGACACACTAGTCACAGGGAAAGCTGATTCTCCCAGACAAGAAAGATTCTAATGTTGTGCAACCACAGAATTACGAATAAGAACTGTACTTTTCAAAAGTTGTTTGCTGTTTGACTTAAATATTGTTTTGTCTTGCACCACTTACTAGCTATGCATTTTTTGTTAGAGTAGTGGAAGAAAGGTGTGATCGAAATCAAAGTGAACTTGCTAAGAATTTCTACTCTATTGACTGAAAATATTTCTGCTGTCCTCACCAAAGCTTTGTTTGACATCTCTCCTTCTACCAAAACAAATTATGTCTGTCAGCAAAAACATTGGGTGTGCTGGCTCAATTTTATATTCTTTATTTTACTTTTAAGTGTGATGTCTTATTAGTCTGTCTCAACATGAATCTACTAGTTGATTTAAAAATGCGCATAACTCTGGAAAATCTGTTCCATCGTTGATGAGAAATGACACCATCCAGTTATAGGATGTTCGCTGTTGACGTGGATACCTTTGTGAGTGCAAGGGAAAATGAGAAAGAAAGGGAGGATATCTTCTGATAGTTTTGTCTTCCCTGCATCAATTATCCTAAATTATTAGACACAAGTGTTTCTCTTTTTGTTAGTGTATCAAGTGAGGAAATTCATGTTGCAAAACTACCAGCAACTAACAGAGGGCTGGTTCAACTAACAAGAGAATTACGGTTTTGATCCCAGATGCTGTAGCTTATGCACATTGCTGGCTCAAGTGTCAGCAGCTTTTGACCTCAAAGCTGTATCCAGCAAGCCATCTGGATCAAACTCACAGCCCATTTAACATGAGCTAGGAACATTTATCAGGTCAATAAAGCTTTCAATGTAGCAGCCATCTCAGAGTATGAAGCTTATTATGGAACCAGCATCAGCACTGGAAGATGCCAGAACATGTTAGCCCAATTCCTCACGTATCCTGTGAAGGGAGCTCTCCTTGGGGTGAAAGACATGTCAGACAGCACAAATAAGAGTTAAGCAGGTGACTAGGATCAATGAACAGAAATATGTCTGCGCCTGATAAGGTTTATTCACTGTTCAAAAGGGGGTCTGCCAGCACAGATCAGCACAGGAGACAAGCCAGATGGCAGATGTCATTGCTCAGGATTAAAAGCCCTTACAGAACAACCTTGGTTCCACCTTCATTGATATCATGCATTACCAAACAGTAAAAATTTGATCTGGGTCAGACAAGAGCACGTGACTCTTGTCAAGTTAGAAAAAAAAATAAGGTATTTACATCAACTCCTTGCCACTTGGAAAAGATAGTCAATACCCAGTCCACTGTAAAAGGAGAATGACATGAGACAGTGTCTGCTCTGGAATAGAGTCCACTGGCACAAAGTCATCCCCTCAAAACGAAAAAGCATTCCATTTGAATTGGCAGGATGAGCTTGCATCAGTTATGTACTTGCCCCATGTGTCTGTGTTGTTTTTGTCTGATTTAGCCTCTTAAAATGAAGCTGCATGCCACAACTTCAGTGTCATGTGTGTCCAGCATTTTATAAAAGTCCATATTCATCACTGGAAACTGTAGCTAGGAGGTAATGCCTTTAGGATGCATATAGAATTTATCTAATCTAACTTCAGATGTCAATAAAGTAGGCATCTACATCAAAGATAGCCATCAGAGCCTAACATGATAGCAAAGAGGAAGAAAAAGGAACATGTGGAACATGACTTGCCGGGTTTAGTTTAGAAGCCCTTTTCACAACATGATGACTCTAACCCTGGGAGCCACCATTCTTTACATTCACCTGAACGAGAACCAGCTGAAATGTAGTCATCGCTACGATATTTATATAGTCAAGTGAATCCCACAAAAGTAAATAAAAACAAAACTACCCATCCCTTTAGCGCGTCTCTGGCTGTTTACTGTCAGGTGGCTGCTACTTTTCCATGGTTGTTGAACTTGGCCATATTTTATCCCTTAAATGAAAGTCAACCCTTCTTCCCAGAAGCTTATAATTCACCTTAAAGGATTACCAGAAGTATTTTATCACCTGTTCTGGTGTTTAAACACTTCTTAAAACAATCTGCTAGACAGGAAGAAATGAGAGGGGGAGATCATTCAGGGAATTCTATCAGGAAACTAAGTGGACTGTGAAATGCTCAAATATATGGTAATTGTCAACTTAATAGATTATGTATTCTGTTCTGATTGGTAGTGGGGAGTCATTTAAACAATTAAAAAGATTTTGGTTTTTCAGTACAGTAATCCCACAACTGCATTTAAAAAATATCATGCCAGGACATTGGAAATCATAATTACCAAAGAAGATGCCTAATTTTTTGCATGGATCCTTGATTTTTGGTATAGAATAACTAAAACCGCAAATAAACTTTTTTAGGGGACTATTGATCAGATTTTCATCACTTAGCCAATGCCTCCTGAAACCACTTTCAAGGTGGTGAATGATCAGGACACTGGATGTTCCAAATGTGTTCCAAAAAGGTGTTCCAAATACCCAGGCATTTAGAATTACTCAGATGGCTTTCCTAAGCACTAAGCCATCACTATAAGAAACACTTCCAGAATCTTTGTCCTCTTACTTGCTTGCATTTTCACAGGAGGCAGACAGACTGTGGACCTGCCTCTAAAGATGGCTGGAGACAGATGGAAGCTCTCTCTGTCCATGTGCTGAGCTGGGCATATGCAAGCTTAATGCTACTCAGCGGTTGTGTGGCTGTGATAGCACAGCAGTGTCAACACAGCTACACAACTTCTGGAGCACAACAGATGAGGCACAGCACTGTGCAAACACAGCCAAACAGCTTCTGGATGGTGTTTGGTGTAGCCCAGTAAATATTACTTTTTTTTGCCATTCCTACTAAAAGGCCACATGTTTTTTATTGACCTGACAGAAAAGGGTGTCAGGGTTTGTTTGGGCTTGTCCTGGCCTAAGCTGATAATGAGCTTGTTTTATTTAACTGAGGGAGGAAACGTCCAGCAGTCTTTGAGTTAGCTCTAGTTTATAGTGATAACAAGTAGATTTTCCGTGTAGATTAAACTATCTGTGATCGCAGAATAAAATACGGCTTGCAAGAATGCAAGCACAGGGTGTACTGGAGGTCCCAGACTGTAAACACAAATCCCAGTGGTCAGTAAGTGGTCACTGCAGGCAGGCAACTGTCTAAACTACTTTGGATATAACAAAGGGACTGCAAAATTGAATAACTGAGGACTAAAGAAGATAAAGTCCATGTAATGCAGGCTGTATTAAGAAAACAGTGAAACATAAACCCAAATTGACCCCAAAATAGATGAAGAAGTGATCTCCAGCCATCAAACCCTGCTGGATAAGAACTGAGGACACTGGTGGCTGCTGACATTCCCTCCAGCCCCACTGCTGTCAGCCCCAGAACTGACAGGGACATGGGAGGGATGGAGCAGCACCAGAGAAAAGAGGAAAATAATTTTGCAGTTAATAGGATTCGGGACTTAACACGGAACTTCTTTGCAACTGCCCTGCAACCTGAGAAGAAAGACAATGGCTTTTTTCCTGAAAACATATTCACCCTAAGATTCATTTAACATCATTTTAGATATTTACAGTGTAGACATCTACATTTGATCGAGCCATTCTGGGCTCATTTTATAGTGACTTAACCAGGTACTTTTAGGGCATGAATTATCTCATCTGTTTTAGGCTGACAGGAACTGCACCCTAGAATAATTCATCTTCCTACATTGACTATAAAAGGGTTCAAGGCAACTAATTCAAAGAGGGAGAGTTACTAGGACTTTTACCTGTAAGAATATAATTCCAACCTTCTATATTCATGCCATTCTGTTCATCCCTGTCTTCTTTATTTACAGATTATGTCACTGAGCAATTACTCATTGGACTGAAATCCCTTAGAAAGTATGGCCCCAGGATTTAATTATAAAACAACACCGCTGGAAGTACGGATCACTCATTTGGAAGAATCTTGCATTGTACCAATAATAACAACAACAGAACTAATAAACAAAGGCCATAATTTCAAAGGTATTGCTGGAAGAAATAGATGGGAACTGTAGAAAAATCAATGCCTTTCCAGGAGGTAATTCAGCATCTTCCTGAATTAGGGTCTTATTAGGAAAATGATAATTAAATTAGGGGTCGAGGAAGCTCAGCTACAAGCAAAGGTTAAGACACAGCTACATAAGTAGAGAGAGAACTTTGGCAGCAAATCCCATAGGAAATGAGGAGGATTTCATGCATCTCATCCCTATTTTACACTAACCAGCACATTATTAGGGCATCATAAAGGACAGGCCCACCCTGAGCTTGGGGCTTCCCAGCAGAGAGTTCTTTCCTAATCTCCCAGCAGTGTGGCTGCCTCCAGCCTGAGAGGAACCGACCATGTGAGGCACACGTTACCACGCCAGCCTCAAGAGGAGACAGCTCGGCTCTGTGCACTTTTATAGCCCCATAAACGACAATACTAACAATTTACTAACTTCTGATAAAGACCAGCTTCTTGGGAATTGCTGATACCTCTATTTCTATGGGAAATTAATCTCTCTGGAAGCTTTGCCCTGCTGCTTTCTGAGCACATGAAAGTGCTGCTGAAATTCCTAATTGCAAATTAGACTTTTGACAGAGGTAGGCAGAGCAGACGGACTGAAATAGCCTTAAAGTGCTTTTCTCTTCCTGATGGCAGAAGAGTTCATAATCCAGACAAATTAACTGATTGGAACAAACAGCATTAAGGCAACACTGTGCAATGTTGTGGCTGGCAGCTGGTGGCCAGACACTAGAACATACTTAACCAATTAGCGCTGTCCCCTGCACCAGCCAAAATGCACATTTAGAACAACCGAGATGTGATCTGGGACATTTTGTGGTCCACATACAGCAGCTTTACCAGGTGGGCCACAAAAGTGAGATTCTCAGTGGATGAGTTAGCTGGGGCTGTAATAAACCTAAATCTGCTGGAAGTCAGTCTTTGCATATCTTATTGGCTGAACCACTCCAGGTTTAGCTGAGCTGTCTTTTTTGGCTTTATAACACTTCAAGGAGATTTTAGAGGCATTTTGTGATTACTGATGCCTTTCCATACTTAAAAAAAATAGGCTGAGGATCTTTCAGAATATTCTTTTTCTGACACTGTAACAGTTACACTTACAGAATAATTATTCTTGGTACTCATACAGTACCTTCCGTCAGCTTTCATCACTAGTTTAAAGAAAAAGCTAGTTTAAAAAACTAAACATAACAAGTTTGGAAAAAAAAAAGCTAGAGATTAATTTTCAAACTCATCTTCAGTGACTCAGCAGTCCTAAAAAAACTGTCATTTGTCTGTGTTCTCTGCCTACAGCTTTAGGTACTTAAGTCACTTATATCTGAAAAAGTAAGCTGTAGAGACTTGAGGGAGAGCTGGGAAGAGATCACAGATCTCATGACACTTACTCATGTATCTTTGCCAAAAGACTGTGTTTCATCTTAAGCCTCAATGATATGAGGGAAACTTTTTTTTTCTAATATAGCATGGGAATGCTGGCTTGCTAACACCCTGGCAGCACAATGGGCACAATGGAGAATCCAGGGATCTGAGGGCAGCATTTTCTCTCTCTAATGGCCCATGGCTTGGGAAAATGATTTGCCTTGGGTTTCTACCTGTGCTCAAGGAAGGAACACAGAGTGGCAATGACATTGTTAAAATGAATCTGTCTATTCACTGAGTACATTAGTTTAATTTCAGTTCTGAGATTAATGAACCTCATTTTTGATGCACAGACTCATGATTCATTCTGAATGTTTTTGCTGCCTAGATATCCCTATACTTACCTATCCAGTGTGACCCCACTATCCAAACACTTCAGAATTATTAATGAATTATGCTTTCAATATAGACCCATAAGGAAGCAGTACTCAAATGTATTCCCTTTGCAGAAAGAAATCAAACTAGAATGCTGAAATCCTAATTTCACTGATTCTTAATGCCTTGAACCTGGAACATTTCACATTTCCTCTTAAATCAAAAGCACTCTACCTGATTTTAGTTGTGTACATTACAGTAAGGTGACTCATGCCCTAGAAATGCCTTTCTCTTGTTTCCATCTACTACGAAAGCCTGGACAGCTCAGCAGAGAAAAAAAAAATTATCTCTGCAGGGTAGGTGCTTGAAGTTAGGTTAAAAAAACACCAGTCAGAGAGTGGGAGAGAGGCTGCGGCACTGTGCTGCACATGCACTTGCAGACAGGAGGGAATCAAAAGTGTGAGACATCACAGGTTTCAGGAGAACTCCCAAAAGAAACTCCCCAGAGAATTCTGGCCAATTTACATATTGTACTACGTGAAATTAAGGAAAAGAAAAGGCTCTGGTAACTTCACACTCCACTGAAATGAACTCTCTTAGGAGTTTGGCTTGGTTTTTCAGCAGTGTAAAATCTGTTTTCACTTTCTAAACAAAATATTACAACAAAAATAGAAGTAGAGGCAGAAAAAGGTGAGGTTTGTGAGTTCAGAGTTATCAATTTGAATCAGAAGACCATACTCGATAGGTTTTCTTAAAATATATTCATTAAATCTCTTTAGCATTTTTGTTATTTTTGAAGCGTTTATCTACAAAGCAAAATATTTCAAGACTGTTTCTAATTTACCGTTTGAGCTAACTTTAAAGCAGTAGAAAACAATATGCAATAAATTGCTTTCCAATAATAAAATGAGTTTGCTGGTGTTTACCAGATGCCTGTCTCTGACTAAATTCAAGAGAATCCAATATAATCATAGAGTCTACTACTTATGCTCCAGAGTCCCTTATCAGCACTCCTGGGGTTATGTTACCCTTCTTGATAATCCTCAGACTGCTCCTGACTCTGCCACACAAAACAACAGCAGCGGATAATAGTCAGTGTCCTGTACAAGGCTCAGTGACATCCCTGACATGAGCCACCAGTAAGCAGCACACCTCTCTGAAGGGTGCCTCAGGTCTCCAGATGGGTGTTTCCACACCTCTTGTCTTTCTCGTATGAGGGGCCTAAAACTGAACACAGGATTCGAGATGTGGCCCCACCAGTGCTGAGTTCAGGGGGACAATCACTGCGCTGGTCCTGCTGGCCACACCACTGCTGATCCAGGCCAGGGTGCCATTGGCCTTCTTGGCCACCTGGGCACACCCTGGCCCATGTTCAGCTGGTGTCACCAGCACCCTCATGTCCTTTTCTGCCAGGCAGCTTTCCAGCCCCTGCCCCCAGCCTGTAGCACTGCCTGGGGTTGTTGTGACCCGGGGTTGTGCAGGACCCGGCACTTGGCCTTGTTGAACCACATAAAAATGGCCTCAGTCCATCAATCCAGCCTGCCCAGACACTTCTGCAGAGCCTTTCTGTCCTTCAACAGCTCAACACTCCTGCCCAACTTGGTGTCATCTGCAAACTGACTGACAGTGCACTTGATCCCCTCATCCAGATCCTCAGTACACATATTAAATAGGACTGGCTGCAGTACTGAGCCCAATAATTCTATTTCATTTAGCCTCCATTTGACAGACTAGCCATTTGACTGGACTGAGTTAGATTGAGATGGGCATTATCTTACCTAGATAATGAACATATTTTCAGTTATTACTGAAACTGCTAAGGTCCAAATAATAACTTTAAGTGACTGAGAAGGAACTTTAGCCTACCATGACTCACTGCTCCAACTGTCTAGTTGAGGACCTTCACATCCTGTCCACCTCTAAATCAGGGGAAGCAGACACTACTTGCCCTTTCCCAGCCGTCTGCCTCCGCACTGTATTCATTACTGTGATGTTTAAAACCATATGTAAAATTTACTGTTAACCCCTGCATATTGTGTAGCCTCATCAATGATCCCTTTCCTTTCCTTTCCTTTCCTTTCCTTTCCTTTCCCTTCCTTTCCTTTCCTTTCCATTTTTTTTTCCACGTTCCCCCAAATTTTGCTAATCCTGACATCTCTTCAGGATTTGAGCATATTAACACCACACTTCAGGCCACTGCTTTGCAGAGCTGATGATGCAGCCTTCCTCTAGGCAGTGACTGTTTATCCAGAGTGGGCTCAGTGCATGGCTGGGTTTAGGTTTAGGCAAGACAAAGCCTGTGAGTGCCTCAGGAGTTAGTTTCACAGTGTATTCCCTGCTGGTTTTTTTAGTTCTTTCATATGCAGAGGTCAATACTTTTGTAGAGATTATCCTTTTAAATTAATGTCAGCTGACTTCAACTCAGATCAGCTTACACAAAGTCTGATGGTATTTGAAGCTGCAGGAGGAATGTGTGTAAGCAGGGAATTTCGTGCTGAAAGTTGGCTATTAGTGTAGATACAGGCTCAGTTAAAACATTTTGCAGCTTCTTTAGTGTCTACATACGACATGACAGAGGATTTACAACATGCTGTGACAGCCCCTCCAGCAGGACAGTGCCATTAATCTTCAGGCAGACTACTGAGATCAGCACTGATTTAGTGTTCGGATCCCCAGATACAGGATCCTGTGCCCAGCAGGACCGTGATGGAATAAGCTTGTTCCAGAGCCACAAGCCTTGATCTCAGCCTGGACTTCCCTAACTCTTATTTAATCATAATACTTTTCACAGCTCCTCTGCAGGTTGTGATGTGGTGACTGAAGACATAGTCAAGCATTTAAGCACATGATTAACCTAAAGTGCTTGAAGGGAATTGCTGACTTCAAGAGAGTTGCTTGTATACTTGGAGTTAAACTGCACTCAAGTGTTTCGCAGTTCAGTTAATTATCATTAAGCACCTGCAACACAGAAATGTGGAGATGACACAACCACAGGTGAACTGCAGAATAGATCTCCTGGAGCATTAATAGCAAATCTTGGTTTTAGGTGCACCTTTGAAGTACATATTTCAACATTAAGCCGAGATGATATTTCGCTATTATAGAAGACCACTATAGACTCAACATGCAAAACAGGAATACGCTCAACCTGCTTCCAAGGTGTGCCTGCTTCCCACAGAACAACTGTAAAATAAATAAACTAATTGAAATTAAACAGATGCTGGTAGTTAATTACAGAATATTGAGAACTTTGTAAGGGAAGGGGTCAGTCGTGTAAACAACGTCTTATAAAACATAAAAAATAAATAAAATAAGATAAGTGTGCTGGGTTTCTTTTGGTTGTTTTTTTTTCCTGTGCAGTATGGGCAGAAACCCACGCTGGGGTCCTGCTCGCGGTGCTGAGGACACTCTCGCAGGCCCTCCTGCCGTTCGCGGGGAGGGGCATGCGGGGGATGCGGGGGATGNCAGGCCCTCCTGCCGTTCGCGGGGAGGGGGATGCGGGGGATGCGGGGGATGCGGGGGATGCGGGGGATGCGGGGGCTCAGGCCCGCGGCTCCGGCGGAGCAGCAGCGGCCCCTGCCGACCCCGAGCCGCAGCGCCCCGACGGCCGCGGCTCCCGCCCTCGTCCCGGGGTCACAAACATTTTTTTTGTCACTAGAAGTCCCCAAGTTGGCCGGGACTGTGCCATGGCCCGGCCCTTCCTTCCCCCCGGTAATGCCGCGGGTGGTGGCAGTGGTGCTTTTCTGTGAATTTTCCTCACCTATTCCCCTTGAAAAATACCAAGGAAGAGCAAGTTTGGCTGATGGTTCCCTCACCGGTGCACTGACAACCGTAATTTCCAAGATGGGTTAAATTATGCAGGGAGAGGCAGGAAGGGAGGCTGAGAGGAGATGTGAAATGCAAGACACTTTGCGTGATTTGCATTTTAGTTTCTTGTATTGATTACTGCGAGATCCAGGGGGTGAAAAAAAAAGGGAAAGAAAAAAGCAATTGGCAAGTCTCCAACTCCAAATATTTCCAAAATGATTATACGTTTTATTAATCGAGGTTAAAGTAACCTCATTTGGCCAGTATTAATGAAAACATAGGGTGTGTGTTAACTAAAAATCACTCCAGCATAACAAATTGAGATGCATTGGAATTCGGGGCAAGCAGTTGTCAGTGCGCGGGTTCCAGGTGCCATCTACTGGGCACATCCCGTGCTGGAAAGGGACAGAGTTGCCCATCACAGTGTGTTAAAGGTTTAATGTAAAAATACACACACAAAGTTCTCTGTAGACACGAAAGAGAAAAAGGTGTTTCGGTATGTAAGTACAGCTCAGAGCACCAGCATGATTCATGTCAGGAACACCACTCCCCAGCACCTAAAAACCAAAGGTCACCTTGAGAAAGGATATACCGTGCAGAAAAGCCAAATAATTACTTGGGACTACAAAAAAGATACAAACAGAAAACACCAATACACACACACACACACCACACACACACACACACACCCCCCAAAAGTATAAACCAAAAGAAGCCTAAAGGAAATATAAATGCATCACAACTTTGGCTCACAGAATGAGCCATGCAATAAAAGTGCACTGCAGTCAGCAGGGCTTTCTATCCACTACAGGTTTTGGGCTGGAGTCAGCCTGGCAGTCCTACCTGGCTTTTCTGAGTAAGCATCCTTCACGATTGATGACTTGGAGTCCCTTTTTCAATGACTTTGTTTCAGCACTGCACCAGAACCGGAAAGGATCAACCCCTTAAATAAAGTGAAAGTCCCTACCTGGGAAACTCACAACACACAGCCAGAATTCGAGGAAGCAGGTCCCTTTAGGACAGTGTTAGCAGAACTGGCTTTTTGGGTCCTGGACTCATAAAACCCCTGATTATTCTGCAAAGTAAGCAGTCCTTCGTGAGCTACAGTTCTGGCTTTCAGGTCCATTCTAAGTTTCTTTGATCTGCTACAAAGCAAAGCTACCATGCAGTTTAAATTAATTTATCTTCTATTGCATCAGATTAAGAGTACACATATGGTAATTTCCTCTGTCCTTCCCCTTCTCCATCTCTCTCTCTCTCTCCCCCACACACACATCTCCCAAGGCTGTAGATGTATAGACAAACAATTCAGACTTTTTTGTTGGTTTCTTTTCAGTGTTGTTTCATTTTAATAGGACCAGTGGGAATTGGCCTACTTAATGAGAGAAGCTTTGAAACTTTTTATTTAAATAAATCATGTTTCAAACTGAGTGGAATAGGCCGAACTGGGGGAAAAAATTACAAACTCCCTTAAATCTGAACAAAAAGGTTAACCAAAATGGCACACTGATGCAAGGTACGAACCATTTTATTTGGGTAAATCTGAATGTATGATTTCTAATATGCACATATGTGTAATTTACAAAAAGTTGACAGTAATTTATATCTTAAAATTATTTTGAAATATGAGACAGGGATCTCTCAATTTTGAAAATATATTCACAATTTTGAAGAATGCTCTGAGGAATCTTTAACTTCAGAGGGTAATTTCAACTACGCATTTCTATGAAATGTTTTGTACAAAAAAAAAATTCTCTTTTTTGATAAACCAGTTTCTCAAATAGTGACCAAACCACTACAGCTTTTTAGCAACTACTGATTTTCATCAGATCAGAATAAAAGCAAACCCAGCAAGAAAGAAATTTCCTGAGACCATACTGGAGAAATCCAGAAATCAATCTCTGTCCCAAAATATAATCAGTGTTACATAATCTACAATCACCAGAAAAAGATAAATCAGCACCTGTCAACTAATGAGGAAGGGTTATCATTACATTATCCCATAGTAACAGCTCTTTCTCCTTTCCTCAAAAATCACTTTTAAAAACCTGCTTTAAATGCCTATTAGAAAAGACTGCTGTTATAAAATATAAATTCCTATGCTAAAAAATCTCGTAAGATTCTTTCTCTAGATCCACATTCTAACAAGAAAGCAGTAAAACTGCATACTTTATGAAAGATAAAAATACTTTACGTTGGCAGTTAAGAAAAGGGCTTGTTCTGGGTCAGTTATTCTGTTTCTGTTGACACAGCAGAGGCAGCGTAAGCAAAGATCTGCCAGATGCTTCTGAGCCACTGTCACAGGAGAGGAGGACACATTCCCAAATTTTGAAGTTCACAAGAGGTCTGGCCCCACTCCATGGGTCAGGTGTTTACTGCAAGGGGACCTATCTACTTTGCAACTTTGCTTTCAAGTTAGGCAGCATCGTCCTCTACCCTTGACCACACACCCCTAATCTTAGATAAACGTACAAGGGAACCATTGTATATTCTTCCTTACCATTCTCCATGATTTCTCCTCTGTTTCCTCCTCCATTGGTTCATTTTGCACCCTGGTTTAGGTGTGAGCAAGTGAGCCCTGTGAGCCTTGCACCCCGAGCAGGGCAGAAGACCTGCAGCCCACAGCAATCTTACTATGCTGTATTGCTATAAAAGATCCATCGTTCCTGCTCCCACCACCACCGTTGGTCATCATGCTCCTTCTGGAGGGCACTCCACAGAATTTTGCTGTTTGCTTAAATATAGCTTTGGACTACAACAGTGCTGTCAATTTTGACTAAGCAAAATACCCTAGGGGTTTAAAGAAGGGCAGAAACTACAGCCAGTTTAAAGTGCAAATCTCTCCAGCTGCAAAAAACTTCTCAGCACTAATCATTTAATCATGCTCAAGTGGAGAAAGTCATCACCCCAAGTTTGCCTGAATGCATATGTGAACTAAGCTTGTTTTGCCTGAAATTTTCTTTATAAGCACAGTAGTGGTCTCCTGTCTATATTAAGTTTTTAGGAGCTTCTCTCAACTTCTTTCACTTTCTTCAGCTTCCCAGCTAAAATACTGAGATAACTGCCCATGTTCCTACTTGCCTGGCACTGTCAGAAGAAGACAAGAATGATTTAATAACTTACAGCTACAGAAATGTTTTCAGCCAAAACAACAATCAAATTCCAAAGTTCTCTGAGATTTGATTCATGGTGTTTACAAAACTGTGGTTCTGTGACCTCCACTTGTCATTGCAATAATAAATAACTGGCTGTCTCCCTCTGTTCTTTTTTGTTTCCCATTATCCACCCTCTGTCTCTTACTTCATCCTTAAATCATATGTTCTAAGGAACAGAGACCATCTTTTCAGAATAATCAACAGTGCAGGACTATGTGGGAGCTGGTAAGTGCTTCTCTAATACAAGCAATGACTACTCAGAACAGCAACAGCGAGCGGAAACTGAAACACCCCTTCTGTGCCTCCTCTGCGAGCAGTGAACATCAGGTCACTGTGGTTTGAGCGGCACAGGGTACGTGGGCAAAACAGAGACCCAGCAACCGTACAGCTACATTCTAGTGTTCTGCTCTGCACTCTTCTGTTTACAAACAATATTAACCAGTTTGCAAATGTGATGCTTGGAATTTAACACGTCATTTTAACCACCATTTTACTTCAAGGGTGAGGTACTTAAGTTTATTGGAACCAAAAAAAATTAATACTGTAGGAAAAGCATCATCTCAAAATATGTTATGCTGTAGTATTGAAGGAGGCACCTTATGTGAAGGCAAAAATCCCTGTCATTGCATATCATTACATCCAAATGTAAGAAGTTCCAAAGTGTTTGGTATAACCAATCATGGAAAGCTCAAGTAAATTTTTCATTGTGACCAGTTTTGCTCACAATTGGTTATATAACCAATATATTGGTAGGACAGAGAGAGAGATTTCTCTTCAGACAGAAAGAAGTTGTTTAAATCTTTAATGGGAATATATAAAGAGTAATAATCAGATTTTGTTTTAATAAGCCAAGTTACACAAAAATAAAAAGGGGGAGGGGAATGCAAAAGACTTTTAACAAATTAAAATTACAGTCAGCACTAGTTTTAAAGTTAAGCTACTGGTGAACATCTACATCTAATAAAAGGAGCTTTACCAACACTCCCCACCAAGAACTTTCTTTCCCTCCCCCAATATCCCCCTGTGCTTAAAATGTAGCCATGACAATTCTTAAGCATGTTATATAGCTAAAATATAAGACACCAGTTAATGAACTATGTACCCCTAGATCTGAATGCGAAAGTATGTCACATATGCTTAGATAACATCAGAAATAGAAAAGTCATGGGAAAGGAACTGAGAAACTACATTAGCCTATGAAATCTAAGATAAAAATCTAGCCCAGGCTTCTAAGGTCACAGGTCTTTGAGGTCTTTCACATGACCAAATTATTTCATCGTTCACAGTGTTCAGGGGCAATTCAGTCTGGGACTGCTTACTCAGTAAACAGCTTTCTTTTTTTCAGGCCCATTTCACCTTGCTGAAAATGCTGCTATTCTGCACTAAGTACTGTTTGGACATGTGGGGAAAGGTGGTAGAGGTTTGAATATTTCTGATCTATATAATCTCAAAGGAAGCAGATGACCTCAGCAGCTGAGATCCTGTGCTGGCCTCTATCTACTTGTCTGTGGTTTTGATAATTTCTAGGCAGAATTTCAAGACAGGAGGTTTGTGTAACACTCTTTCATTTGGCTTTTCCTTTTGGCTTACCAGAGACCACATCCCAACCTCAATACCATGTAAGCTGAGCTCGTGTGAACTCAAAGGCTGTTTCTGGAGCATATTTTAGAAGGGATGGTAAACTTTAAATACAGAGTTAGGATGAGGAAAAACCCCACTGCACCATCTGGTGTCTGCAAAGACCATACCCATGCTAAGGACATTGGATGAACATAACTTGTTAAGAAAACAAGAAGTTATTGTACTTACAAAGAACTTGTGCTTAGGAACATAATATTTGATTACCTACCAGGTACCAGCATTTGTGTCTGTCTTGTCTACAGTTTGCTTTTGGGTACTTTTGATACGTAATACATGTTGTTAATACTGTTAATTTGTATGTACATCCCCAATCATGCTGAAAGATTCACAAATTTTAACAATGAAAAATAAGCCCTCTAAATTCAGTATTTCTGTGCTACAGGCCAGTGGTAAGCAGATACAAAAGAATACAACAGAAGGCTGGGAGAATACTGAACTAGAGTGGATGTGCAAATTTCACAATTTCACAATAAAATTTCAAATTTCACAATAATGAGAAAAATTAAAGAATTTCAGAGATGAATATGTAAAGTAAAAATCCATCTTCTCTTTTAATTATTTTAACAATGAAAGAACTCTCCATGTGATCTACTTTTTTCATATGGTTGAAACATGTAAACCTAGAATTAAAATTACATTTTAAAATATATCTATTTCAAAGAATACCCAGGCAAACCTGCTTTCTCTTTTTCTCTTGTGCACCTTTTCAGCATCTTTTTCCTGTGTTGGTTTTTCAGGGTCTGAATCCGTGTGGCTGAAGTCAGGTGAACTTTTGTTATTGGCTCCACCAGAGCAGGTTAGGACTCAAAACTCCATCCATCTGCAACTGTCCTGATACCTGTATCTCTTCTTTTTGCCAAGGTTCTGAATACAAGTAATACCTTCAGACAAAAGGTGCTTTACTCAGTTAGTAAATCTTGGAGAACCACCATCAGCCCTGGGATGAAACAATCCTTTATTCTTACTTTGCTATTATGCAAATAATTTAATAGATTTCTAACCTTTACAGATAGAATATGTAAATTGCACCTCCTTACAAACAGGGTTACCTTGCCTTCATTCCCTCAACTAAATAAGAAATAAATGGCACAATAAGAAATGTAGGGATGTCAGTTTGTTTGCATATACTTTGGTATCCTCTTTGTAGTACATGCAGGTTGGGTTAACCAGGCAGGTGTTCTCTTCTTTATAGTTTAAATACTTACTTTATATATCTATAGTGCAAGGAAAACACAAAAGAAGGCTTTTAATAGCCATTAATCAAGCCAGGCCAAAAATAAAAGCTAAGTTAAAACTGAAAGGCTTTTGCAGGTACAGAGACTCTGGTATATAGCATGGTAAGAAGTTAGTCCAGGTGCACTAACAAGCAGGTAAATGCTTTTGCCACTACAGATCATTCTAAGAGTCTCTTGTTTCTGCTGTCACAGATTGAATATATTCAAGTACCTAAGCACAGTTTTGTGGGTGGAACTCCATCTACTCTCGGCAATTTTAACAGCACAGCTATTCCGGTCACACATCACAACTCATCGCATTCCTCCTGGCAAAAGGCTGTACTCCAGCTAGAGAAATGCTGCCAAGAGGTTTTGTTTGATTTGTGACAAAGAGAAAAGAAACCACACAAAAGTTAAAGTAAATTCTCCAGGAAATATCAAAATGAAGGTGAAAAACTCTGAAAGTAGGATGGAATACCCCTCCCTCCCCTCAATGCACAAAACTGCTGACCTTCATTACACAGTTCTTGTGGATGCTAGTAAGTTATGCCTTGGTTTGCTCTTGCTCAAAATTCAGCACATAAACATGGTCGAGTTATGGCCAGCATTATCTAACCCTCAACATCATTCAAACAGAACCTCTCCAGGATTGTGTAGGAATGCCTCACCCTTATACAAGCACCAGATAAACATCAAATCCTATTTATTCTCCAGTCTCTTACTTCAGCACAGAAGGATGTAATTCATACTCTATGTGACTTTGAAAGACCAAGGTATTTCTGAAATCTTAAGGCAGTGAAAATAGAATAAACTGAGTTTTACTAGAGTGGAACTAGATCAAAAGAGAGGTGGTCTTCAAATAACGATAATGAACCTTAACTACATTCAGCCTTGTATCCTGCTACTATTAGACAGTATATACTTCAGGCACTGAAGATAAAAGATTTTAACTTACATACACAAAGGGCAAGGTAAACTACACATTTTATCAACTATTAGGTCTTTAAATAGCAGGGACGAGAGCTCCCAAAGGCACTGCTGACAACATCATGCGAGTCATCGAGTAATCGTGATCCAGCCTACAAGACACACAAAGAAAACTTTTGTATATGAAACATCATTTCAGAATCTCACAAGACCAGAAAGCTCTCAGTGTTTCAAAAAGAGATTAAATGTTAACTCCGTTGGTCTCTTTTGTCTAAAATTCACTCTTTCCATGAAATTCAACACCACACAAAGAGTCAGAATCAGGATTAAGGATCTCATAAACCCCATTTAATTCCTTAAAAAGGCTTCTGTGCAGAAATGAATTCCAGTCTCTGAGAAAAGTTGTACTATTCACAAAAGCGGGAGGAGATGGGGGGCGGGGAGGCTTTAGAATTACTATGAAAACTCTGTGCTCCAGGAAACTTTTTCAACTTTTTCTGGAAACATACTTCTTCTAAATGGAGATGTATGTTCTTTAAAATAGGCATTGAAAATGGAATCTTAAAATGTTTTCTCTTAAAAAATTATAACTATTAAAGTCAATTTCTCTGTTGCTACTGACTACAGAGTGATAGCAACAAAATGACAAGAATCAGGTCAAAGTCAGCCAGCAGCTGCAAGGGCTTTTGGGCAGGCTTACCATTTGCAGGGATTCTCCCTAAAATTAGGGAAATGGTCTTCCACTGACAAGAAACAGGAGGCAGAGAAATGCAAGATAGTGAGTCCCCTGTAATATGCTCTTCATGTATCCTGTAGAAGGCTGAGTTCAATGAAGACAGAGAGAAAGAATAAAAGAACAAAAAAAATGAAAAGAAGATGACCTTATATTCATTTTCTACACTTCAGATATAGTCTTACTTGGGGATCTCTCTATGAGTCCTAGCAGCTCTTTCTGGTGATAAAACTGTTATTGTGTGGTTAATTTACGTCTCTAATGCACGACATAAACGCACTGAGCAGTGCATTTGGTGAAGGGATGGGGAGTCCCCGGTGACGTAAGCTCGTGACCAGTAAAAAATCCCTTCTAAGGAACTGCAATGCTGAAAATTTATTTCAAAAGCATTAAAGCTCATTGTCCTGGGTGCCACTGCCTAAACCTCTTGTCAAACTCAGAGGTGACTTGCCACTTCTGCTCTAACACGCTGTCGAGCAATTGCAACCTGTCAGAGAGCAAGAGCAACTTCGGTGCCTGTGCCAGTCCCAGCCAGGCTGAACGTCTTCATAAGTTGAAAAGTTAAAAAGAGCTTTTCAACTTGTTTTATTTGTTTTGGGTTTTTTTTCTTTTTTCCAGTTGGGGTAAATTCCAACACTACTATTTGGGCATGAGCCAGCCTAATGTTCAATATGCCTGGAAGTCATAGGGCATTTGCAAATGCTGCACTGCTGCAGGAAACAGTCCCTGGGAACTGCGGGCTCTGAGCTTCCCATTGCTTACCTTAGGGAAAGCAGAATACCCCAAGCAGGAAGGGTCTGTTTTTTGGAAGGAATGTTCCTGTAACCCTGGACATCACTGAACCCCAGAAGAGCTAAAGCTCCAGAGAAACTGCAATGTGAACACAGCAACAGCCAGACAACAGGCCGGCTGGAAAGCAGCAGAGCAAATAGTCAGCAGCTAAAGCAGCCAGCAACGGAAGGAGCTAGCGGGGGCTGCCACTTAAAATAAATGTTTCAATAAAATAATTTCTCTATTATCTAAAATCATATGGGACTGGCATACCCTAGTAAAATAAAAAACTCTGTACTGGGGAGATGCTGTTGCCATCACATGGCACAGTAACTGCACAAACTCAGGAAAAATGCTATGGTACACAAGAAAATCAGCGGCATTTATTTTCTATGAGACAAATGCTTAATGTGTATGGAACATATTAAGATACTTAGGACTTTTGAGGAAAATTGGTCTGTTTGGAAAACTTCTGTCTCTTGACTGAATTCTGCTACTAAAATCTAAGGACGCACATGACCCCATGCTGTAGACGTGTGGGGCTCACGTGAAAAATCATCAGAAAAATCAGGATATAAGCATTGTGAATAGTAAAAACTTTCTGCTGTCCTTCAGAAGCCAGTATTCATAATTGAAACTCTTCATATCATTGAAGTAGGAAAAAAATGTATTTACTATATAATTTCTTCAGTTACATACAATATTTTCATTGTAATTATGTTATTTCCGTCTGCTGTACTACAGGACTAAAACTACCAGGATTCCTTCATGCCTTTTGTCACAAGGTGGCGACGTTGGAAGCAAGAAATGTGATGGAGACCCGGGACAGAGCAGCACCCTGAAATGCTGACTTCCCCCACACTTTGGAGGAAATAATAAATCGTGGGCAAACTCTGATCCGTTTATTTATGTGAAATTCACGTACTGACTTTAAATGTAAATCAATTAAAATAAATGTCATCCCAGAACTATAAATCCCTTAATGCAATATAATCCTTGAATTATAATCATTACAATCTTTTCAATATAAACATTTTGGTGGCAATTCAACCCACCTGTGCACACCTCTTCACCATATCACATTCATTATGTAAATAAGATGAGAAATAATTGTCTTTCCTTTACACGATTTCCTCTCCTTGTGATTTTGTTAGCAGCTATTTTTAAAGAAATATATGGAAGCAATTACAAGATCTTGTTAAAACAGTACAAAAATATGTCAGCAGAATGAGTTCCAAGGTAACAGCAGTTTTCTGCCACAGACCAAGCAAAGCAGAGAAAATTTAAGACATGAATCTTGTTATTAAAATGCATCTGTAAGCTTATTAGCTCTGAACAGAATCCAGCATCCTATTCAAAGACGCTTTATGCAGAAAACCAGCAAAAGCTCATTATTCACAGAACCACAGAATCGTTAAGGCTGGAAAAGACCTTTAAGATCATCAAGCCCAACCACCGGCCCAGCACCACCGCCGTGTTCACCACTAAAACCTGTCCCCTAGTGCTATACCCACACGCCTTTTGAACGCTTCCAGGCACGATGACTCCACCACTCCCCCGGAAAGCCTGTCCCAGCGCCTGACCATCCTTTCAGGGAAGGCATTTTTCCTCATGCACGACCTAAGCCTCCCCTGGCGCAACTTGCGGCCATTTGCTCCTGTCCTATCCTTGCTGCGCCCTCCTTTCAGGCAGCTGTAGAGAAGGATAAGGCCCTCCCCCCCCAGCCTACTTTTGTCCAGGTTAAACACCCGCAGCTCCCTCAGCCGCCCCTCAGGAACCCACCGGGCTCGCTGCCGGGGCTGCTGAGGAAGCCGCTGTGCCG
>VZTG01003804.1:889877-900151 GCA_013397845.1 Melanocharis versteri
AAACCTGTCCCCTAGTGCTCTACCCACACGCCTTTTGAACGTTTCCAGGCACGATGACTCCACCACTCCCCCGGAAAGCCTGTCCCAGCGCCTGACCATCCTTTCAGGGAAGGCATTTTTCCTCATGCACGACCTAAGCCTCCCCTGGCGCAACTTGCGGCCATTTGCTCCTGTCCTATCCTTGCTGCGCCCTCCTTTCAGGCAGCTGTAGAGAAGGATAAGGCCCTCCCCCCCAGCCTACTTTTGTCCAGGTTAAACACCCGCAGCTCCCTCAGCCGCCCCTCAGGAACCCACCGGGCTCGCTGCCGGGGCTGCTGAGGAAGCCGCTGTGCCGGAGGGCGCCTCACACCAGCGGCGGTCCCTGCCAGCCCCGCTGGGGAGGTGCCGCACCCCACAGGCCCACGCAGGCTTTTCTCGGGAATGCACCTAGGACGGGCACAAACAACTAAACCACCACAGGGTAGCGCTGCCGGAGACCTCCGGGTGAGGCGGCGGGAGGGCGCCGAGGGGGGACTCGAACCCGCTATCTGCAGTTCGCCGAGCGCAAACATGACCCCTCTCCCGACCCCCACCGCGGCGTGACAGCACTTCCGTAAACATCGCGGCGGGATGAGTGACGGGCGCGGCGGCCAATCGCGGCGCGCGGGGCGGTGGAGGGGGCGGGAGCCCGCGCTCGGCGGCTCAGGAGGCGCGCGGCGGGAAACGGCGGTGCGCGGTGANCATAAGCAGATGGAGCAAAATGTGTATGCTCACGTACTCTTTCTTTTTTTTCCTCCCCTTTGAATAGCGCAATGTAATAAGTGCTTTGTTTTACCGGTTTATATTTTGGTCAGTTGCTACAGCCTTCCGATGGGGGTAAAACCAGCTGTCAGAAGATACGAAACAAGAAATAAGACAGTAGGGGCAGAACTGCCGTCACCCAAATCCCGAGTGGATTGGAGACGCACTAGAAGGGCGCTCATCCTGCTTGACAGCGATGACGACGAGTCCTCAGCCACCTCTGAGGAGAAGGAGGAGTCTGCCACATCAGAAAGTGAAATAGATGAAAAGGATCAAACGGCTGTGAAGAGCAGTCTTTCAGATCAGGAGGAGAAAGACCGCGGTGGGGAACTAACAGAAGATGGTGACGATGAGTGCGTTGTGCCTGGGAAGCGTAAGAGGCTGAGCACCTCTGTCATGTATGACAGTGATGAAAGTGAGGACAGTGACATACTTGTTAGGAAGGTTCCTGCCAAACGCCGCTGTATAGTGGATGACGATGATGGGAATTCTGAGGAACAGCAGCCTGATAAAACATGCCCTACAGAGAATGTTTCTGCTAATAGGAAACAGAAAGTGCTTGCAAAATTGAAAGAACTTGCGAGGCAAAGCGCAGCTCGGAGATCCTGCAGCAGTGCAAATTGTGAGGTCAGGGTTTTATCTTTTAAATTTAATTGGAGAAAATATTTAATGTAAGGAAAGGTTAAGAGATACAAATCAGTGGGATTTTTTGGGTTTGAATGCATGACAAATGAGTAGTTCCGTAGTATTTTAATAGTCATATTAACTGGATAACGGTATTGACTGCTGAAAATCTATCAAATTATTTTTGTCAGGCAGCAGAATACCGGCTGAAATAGCTCAGAGATCTCATGTTAGCTTAATTCCTAGAAGTAGACTGAAGAGAGGTACATGTAAATAGCTAATTTAAAGCTGAAAGTAATTGTCATCTAGTACAGAATGATGTATTTTTTGGAAATGTGTGCTTTCTTGTTAACTGAACAAATGGTGTTATTAGATGGTCAAAAATCTTGGCTGGTGTGTTGTAGTATTTTGTTTGTGCAAGTACTGAAAATTCTTGTGTTTGAAGTACTTTTTAAAATTTAATTAGGATTCTAATAGTGAAGCAGAAATAGAAGAGGAGCCACTCTGTCAGTTGCCCCTCACACCATCGGAAGGTAGTGAAACTGATAGTGGCAGCATGAAAGATTTTATAGTAGAGGAAGAGGAAGACAACGATGATTATGATGCCGTTGACAACACAGAACATGTGAAGAGTGAAAATCAGCCACATCAAAAGCAACCAAATCCATCAAACAGTGAGCTGCTGGCACACTACGTCCCACAGTGTAAGATCAAAATTAGTGATAATTCTTCATTTATAACTTGTTCGTAGTACTGTAATAAAAATTAATAGGCTAAATACAAATGCCAAGGGATAGGATATGATATTTAAAAGCAGATACCTAAAAGGTTTCAATTTATTGTGAAAGCATTCTGATTTCCACAGTAAACTTTTACAGTCTTTCGGTATCTAATTAAAGAGGGGGTTTAAGTTGGGGGGGAGGAGGCAAAACGTTATTGCACATTTTTTTTTCTAAGTTGGTCTGATTTAGGATGAAGTAGGCTGACTATGATGCATTCATTCCTGTGGAGACCTGAAAGCATCCTCCATCCTACGATCACGTGGTTTGTGCTACAAGCAGTTATGTTAATCTGTCCAAATTCTGTTCTCGCCATGAGTTTGGGGCTTGGGATTTTATTTTTTTGATTTTTTTTGTTTGGTTGGTTTGTTGGGGGTTTTTTTATATATTTTTATTCCATGGTGGTAAGACTTGGGACCAGAGGTCTAGAGGGGTTTCTGACTTCATTAGCCAATCTCAGCCAAACTACATAAAGCAAGAAAACTCTTCAAGTTGTTCTTTTATAAAAACCAGTTTCTGGATGGAGCAGAGAGATTTGAAATGGAACTATATGCGAGTTATTCTCTTCCATATTTTGTTGTTCAGAAGCAAGTTATGTAGTGACTGGACAGTCAATGCTAGTGTACGTAGTCACACGCATTTGTGGTATTTCTTCCCCAGTGAAGCCCTCAGCAGAATTGTATTTGAAAGAAAGGAAAATATGAACAAAACAAACAAAACACAGGCAAAAAACCCATGACCACAACATAAGCCTGGCCTTCTCTGATTTACATTATTTTCTGCTATTCATAGAATAAATTATTCCCTTCTCTTAGTGTTTGTAGCTCTTACTGTGGACTCTTCTTGCTGGAAGCACATGTGACTTTAGGATGCTAAAATTCTGTAGGATCATTGGGATGAGAAGCACAATTTAAAGGCAAAATCCTAGCGGTGTGGATGTTGTACATTGAAATTATTTCTAAATCTATATTTAAATAAATTTAAAATTCTAAATTTATAATACAGGAGAAAAAGAATTCTTCTTACAGAACTTCTAACATGGCTTACTTTTTTTTCTGATTTTTCTCCTTCTTTTGGTAAATTTTGGTTGTATTGCTTTCTTTCCAGTATCTCGCTGTGATCATTTTGTACACTTCAAAAGAATAGTAAAGGCTTTCCTCATAAATGCAATTGATGACAGTTTTCTGAGCTCATTATATGGTAAGTAAATTGCATTAAATTATATAATAATGCATTCAAAGTTATACAAAGCCATTTACTCTAGGCAAAAGTGTTTCTCCTGATTAGAGTATAGAACTGAGGGTCCTGAAATCTGTGGTTTTCCTGTTACCTAACTTTGCTGGGAGAGGGCCGAGGGGACTGTATCTGAAAATGATACGGTAATCTTGGAAAAATGTGTAGACTTAGTTCTTAAGCACAGAAGGCTTAAAATGCCTTTCTGGGATGTAGGGATGTGTTTCTGTATTACTAATCAGTAGTAACCTTTCCAGCATGAAAACCAAATTAGTTTCAAAGCAGGCATCTCAAGGAAAACATTGCAAAGTCAGCTGGTTTGTCAGAATCTCTTGTGCTTCACAGCTTTTTTTTCTCAGAAATTTGATAGATAAGAAATTATTTGAGTTATGGAGATGACTCTACATCAGATTTTTTTTCCTTTCTTTTTTTTAACATTTCAGATAAATAAGCTTCAGCTGCTGTCAATACTTGTCTTATTCTTTCTGAGGAAGTACTTTTTGGCATTTGGCCTAGTGGGGCTGAATGACAGCTTCACACATAGTTTCATAAGCACTGTAAAGATGGGATTAAGGAAAGGACTCTCAGTGTCAGATTGTGGCAGGAGTCAGTAAAGTGCCGAAGAGTGGAGGTTTTGGTGTCACCAGGAACTAAGAGGGAATGGAGAAACTGAAGTACGCCACAGACCTCAGAATAAAGGCTGTGTACTCTTGGAGCTAAAAATGTATTTCATCTACCACTGCTAGTTCTTTCAAGTGTTTGGTTTGTTTTGTTTCAACAAGTGAAAACAAGCCTATGGAAAGTAATAAGTAAACACTGCCAGATTAATGTTGTAATAGCTTCCTTCTATTTTAAATGGTATCTGCTCAATAAAATGTAACCACTTACTGCCAAGTTGCTGGAAGTAAATGAGCCCTGCGGGTGAGCTGGAGATTGTACATGAACATTGTATGAACATAGCCTAGCATTACAAAAATGTATTTTTATAATGTAGAGTGGATTGTTCTGAATTGGTGGAAGTGAATCCCTTCTTTAGTTTTGACTCAAGAGCAGCTACTATACTATTTGAATTCACACTTGCTTTTTTTTTATTGGATTTTGTTTTGTGGTCTAGCACAGCCTCTTCAAGCTCATACTGCAAATGTGTGTGTAAAGTGAATATGGAAAAACAGTTAATTGCAATTATAGTGGCTGTAATGACAACTACTTTTATGTAGAAAGCTAGATAGCCAGTAGTCCTTCTCAGCTCTGCTTTTTTTTGGATAACAGCTTTGCTAGAAGACATGGGAAGGTAGCTGAATAAAGTTTTATGTCTGTACACACTGAAGGTCCAGGACGGTGTGCATTGGCCTGCATCTAGGGAAGTCCTGTTTAATTCCTGGAGTCCAGCATGTATTTGGGAAACAGTAGTGAAACAGTAGTAGTTTTATTCATCTACATGCTTTTTTATTTATTTTGCTTGAGTAAGTATTTGGAAGTACTTATGCTGCCTAACTGTGCTATTGAAGTATAGGTCGTTTCTCTGTGCTCTTTATAAATGACAAAGAGAGTTGTCAAAACTTCTGCTCTGAAGTAGCTCAGAGTGGTTTGTTTTCGTGGATTGCAACCGCTTCCCTTATACATTATGAACAAATTTAACAGATTGGTCAAAAAGCAAGACATTTCCCCACACGCTTCCTCCTTTTCCATTCTTTTAAATGGGATTGAGTGAATGGATCTCCATTTGAGATGAGAGCTTTTCACTTGATTGTAGAGTTTATTCATGTGCCCCTTTTAAAATAATAAAATAGATCCCTTTGTCAAGATGCATGGATCACTTTTACGGATAACAGTAGCAAATGTATTGAATAATAGTTTAGTAAAATCATTCATAGTTCTTAGTATGAAGAAGCATAATGTCCTTGAAAATTGCATCTAAAAAAACTTGTACAGCATAGGGTGGTCAGCAAATTAGTAATGATTCTCACTGAACAGATGGAACGAGACAAAAGAAGTATGCACAAGATATGCTGCTCTCACTTCATTATTTGGACGACCGCTTCATTCAGCCGCGTCTTGAGAACTTAATCTGTAGAAGTCGCTGGAAAGATCGGTACAAGGTGTGTGTAGATTTTACTTTAACTGCTGAAGTGGCCTCCAAATCATTTTAATGTTGTAATTCTCTGTAAAGGTGCAGCAATCACTATAATTGGATATACCTTTTTAATAGAAACTGTTGTTCTTTAATTTAAATAATTTGTTTTGATGCTTATATAAATATCAGAAATATTTTACATGTTTATAACCAGGTAAACATCCAGGTAGCAAAACAGAACCTGTTCTCAGCTACCTGAATGTGTCTCCTGCTACCTTCAGCAGATGACTTTTGAGGATTTTTTGTCACTTGCTAAATGTTGTAACAAAACTTCTTCCTCCTCCCACAGGAAGGTAAACTAGTATGTTCATCATGAACCTACTACTACTACTACAAAAAATTAAATCAGTATAGAATAATTAGTTATTGTGTTATATTACTAGAAGAGTATTAGTGTGATAGGTGTGATGATCTAATAATCACTGTAATAACAAGATCTGAGTCTCTTTCATTTCTCTTTGACTGATTTTGTGTGAGTACAGAGTACTCAGCAGCTTGTTCAAGGCATCATTCAGTTTACAGAGATCCTTAATGTTATTTGGAATCTGGTTTTCAGGAGCGTGTGGATTGTTACCCAGATGTTCGCATAAGCTTGAAAAATACGAAAAATATGTCTTGTCAGGCCTGTGAAATGAAGCGGTGTTGTAAGTTCAATGTGTTGCTGTCTGGAAGGCTTTATAATAGTAAAACTTTGGAAGTGGATGACTTCATGTCAGATGATAAACAGGTAAGTTCAAACCAGCACTCCATTTTTAAGCTTTATCTAGTATTACAGAAAATCACCTATCAACACATCTTATGTCTGTAATTCTAGGTGCAAGTCTTAGGCTATTGTTTTTCCATGTCTAAACCCTCTGAATTTTTAAATATGAGGAACAATTTGCAGTTTGGAGGAGTATAGTATTGGATTTAGCTACAAATTAGGAAGGAAGTTCCTATAAAACTTGAAAACATGAATGGAGTCATTCCCCTCTGCCTGCCCCTCCCCTTCCCCCTTTCTTATGTGTTGGGAAAGAGGTAATGAAAATTATCCTCAAATGAATCCAACTTTTATCAAGAAAATAAATCAGATGCTTTTCTATGACCTTTGGTTTTGCCTGCATCACAGTGACCTATGTGCTGTTACCTGCCCACATCTACCCTTAATGAAAAAGCTCTTTACCTTTGTGTGTACCCATAACGCCCTTAAGACTTTCCCAGCAGGAATCTGGCTTTGATTAGTGGTCAGAAACATTGTAAAAGTAACTTTCTGTATGATGGACAATCATCGCCATTGAATGATTGTGTTTTCTATTTTGTTGCAAGGTTTGTTCTAAGTTGGGTTGCTAGGTTTGCTACTTCTGTGCCTGCTCTGCCTGTAGCACTTGGAGGGTCCGTGTGCACTCCGACAGTTCTTGTTTGCTCTGGGTTCAAGCATTGAGTGCAACAGAGCAACGGTCATCCTAGCAGTCCAAGTGCGACCTTGTCAGAATTTATTGCTTCATTCTTCAGATTTTTTCCCACATCTGCTATTTCCCACGTAGCTATTCACTCAGGACAAAGTATCTTGGCATCTCAAATGCATTAACACTTAAAGTTGCTGATCTCCTTTCAAGAAAACCTGCTCCTACCTACATCAATACATTTTATTAGAGCCTTTTCCCCTTTACTGCGTTATCAGAATGACTTGTCCGAACTAGAGAACGCTTCCCTTTAGGTAGTCTTGCATCTATTTCTCTCTCAGTTGTCACTTCTAGAACATTTTAGATTAAATTAAATTTTTTTTTTACTAAAAGGCATCTTTCATGTTGTGACATAATATTCCTTTAGGCAGTCATTTTATATGACTTGACAAGTCACCTAAAATAATATAATAATAGCCTAATATAATTTTATTTCACAGCTGAGCCTTTTGAAAACCTTGGCTCTTAAGAACCTGGGTGTTTCTAATATTTAGAGATCTTCCCTTCAAATTTACAGCTACATATAATTGCTATGCATATGACTTTCAGTAACGCAGTTCATGACCTCTTATGATAAATTCAAAGCACATGATTTGTCAAGAATAAAATATTGCTACAGTTGTTTACCAAGCTGATATCCAAGTTCTGCCTTTCTTCCCTTTCGGGAGACGCAGATGGTATTTTATTTGTGAGTGTAAAAGAATTTTTGTATACAGCTGAAGTTCCTCACAATATTTGTTGAAAAGTTTCAGAGCAAGGGTTTTTTCCAGTATATTTGGTAATGAGGTATAATAGGGTTTCTTAAGTAAAAATAAAGTGAAGCTCTTGTCAAACAGGGAGTATACCTTACTGAAGCTCAAACCTATGTTGTTTGGATGTTTGCAAATTCTTTAACTTAGAGTTTGGAGAGGTGTCACTATGATTATCATTTTGTCATCATACAGGGCTCTGCATGTAATGCAGGAAGTTGAAAATCTGTGCCAGAGTTTTTCTTATATTACAGACCCTTCTGAGAAGCAGTTGCTGATACTCTGTTTTGAAAGTATGTATGTGCATGATAGTCAAAAAAAGCTAGGCTTTTCCAGCAATGCTTTTCCCCTTTTAATCTTGTTTATTGCAGAAAAACAGTAAGTCCTCTGCAATCATCCCAGCCCTGATACTGCAGTCTGTCATAGTCATTCTTCCTTACTACAAATCACTAATTTAAAAATACTCAGTTTTTCATGGGAAGTGTGTGCCTTACCTAACCAGAAATAAGTAGTGAACTAGCACAAGAACTTAATCTTTACTTAACTTCCAACTTCACTGTGGAAATAATAGTAGCAGTTCCCTCACTGCTGACCAAATGTTGTCCTGCATAAAGTGTTGGCTATTTTTCACTTTGGAAAAAACTTGAAATATCCTATGGAATATTGAACTAACTTGCTAGTTCATTTTTGTCCTCTTCAGCTTAGCAGTACAAAATGAGAGCTGTTTTTACCCTGCGTGCACCAGCATCTGGGGACATGTCTGCTATGTGTCTGCTCAGTATAGCTCAGTGGCTGTTAAGCAGACTCAGAAGAGAGAGTAATTGAGCACTTTCAAGTCATTTTGATAGTGTCTTGTAATGCAACGTTTGTGTTCTTATGGTGACCTGCAGTTTAGACTGCTAAAAGTACTGTTCTCAAGTTGTCTTTAAAGCTCTGCTGGCAATGCGTTGATCAACTTGTCCTGCCAATTTAGAAAAAAAAGGTAAAAGAAAAAAAGGCTCACAGAGCTACGTAAAACTGCCATTTCACAAACTTAATTGACTGATAGAGAAGGCAGTTCAGCACTGACTGATCAAATTGAATGGAAACACATAGTTGGACTATTTTCTATAGATTTGTTTGAAAATACCCGAGAAAAGTGGATGTGAAGAGAACAAAAACAGACCTCCAACCTCCTCCTTCTGCATAAAACTTTCCTTTTCTCTCATCTCTGAAGTATTCTGCTTTGCCAGTAGAAAGAGAAGAGAAACAGCTGTTCCAGTTTTGCTTAGGTTTGCAGTGACTGTTCACTGTGTAGGTGCCAATTCTCATTTCCCCGTGGTCAGGGAGAATCAAAATGTTTAGAGATATAAGTGTCCCCCACACTTCCTTGCTCCTTATGTCACCTGGATTATAAACTGTTTTCTATTCTCAGTCTTGGTGTTGGTGTTCTGTTTATAAACATGCATAGAGGGCATGGATTCAGTCACTACATGTTGTGCTGTTGTCCAACCATGCTCCTACATTCCATACAAAGTGATTTAACACAACTTTGGCTGATAGGGCCAGCTTGAGTAGATAAGTTAAGCATTAACACAGAGGGACTGAGAACTGCGAGGGGAAAAAATTAGAGTGAGTACAGTACTGAGATTCTTTCCAAAGCTGCATTCTGAAATAGCATTGTATTTTTAGACTATCTTTCTTGCTTAAAAACACAATACATAGTTACATTTATACAATATTTAGCTATTTGCCTTTGGCATTTCTCCACCTCACACATAAATAAGCTATGAAACTGACTGCCACAGGATATTTTGGAAGGGAAAAATAGTATTGGGTCCCAGAATGGATTAGAAAAGTTCTTGGGGAAGGTTCTTTCACACTATGGAACATGATATTTGGGATGATACAGACGATCTTAACTCTTGACTGCCAGAAAATATGTGGTAATCTTATGATCATTCTAATGTTTGTGCTGGATCTTATACTAACTTCCTAAATATCTCCTGCTAGCTGTTGTCACAGAGGAAAAAACTGGGCCATCAGTTTGATGCAAGATGGTATCTATTATTTTATATCACATAATGTTCCAAATGCCACACCTCCTTGCTTGGGATACTTAAAAAGTTGTGCAATGCTTTACAAAACGCTGCAGCTCGGTTCTTCATTGCTGCAGTATTTTAAATGGTGCTTCTGGAAATTCGAATTAATCAAGGCTCAGCATTGGTTGGTAGGTCTTGCACTTCAGAAGCACCTGCACCACCAAACAGAAGCCTTAGTTTTTCAGTTTTAGGGATACTAGAAAACAGAGCTGTATATAGGTGATGTATGTACGTGATCGGTAGAGAATTAAAATATAGTAATAGGCAGTTTTTGTCTCAAAATGTTTAAAATTTCAGTTATAACCATGTACTGTAGGTCAGATCAAAAGTTCTTTCAAGTGAGTTTGTCTCTTTTGACTTAACTGATATTATGCCTGGTGATATCCACTGAGCTGCTGGTTAATATATTTAAGAAATTAAGGTATTTCATATTGTTAGCGTAGAAACACATA